>PVIJ01005141.1:97037-107878 GCA_004024925.1 Scalopus aquaticus
ATAATCAAGGAAATGCAAATCAAAACCACTATGAGATACCACCTCACACCTGTGAGGATGGCACACATTAAAAATATAGGCAACAACAAATGCTGGAAAGGATGTGGAGAAAAAGGAACTCTTCTACACTGCTGGTGGGAATGTGAACTGGTCCAACCACTATGGAAAGCTGTATGGTGATTCCTCAAACTGCTAAACACGGAGCTTCCATACGACCCAGCAATACCACTTTTGGGAATCTACGCAAAGGACACAAAAACACTAATCCAAAAGGATACATGCACCCGTATGTTCATTGCAGCACTGTTCACAATGGCAAAGGTATGGAAGCAACCCAGATGTCCAAAAATAGATGACTGGATCAAGAAGATGTGGTACATATACACAATGGAATACTATTCAGCATTCAAAGAAGATAAACACATGCAATTTGTAGTGACATGGACGGAATTAGAGGGGATCATACTCAGCGAAACAAGCCAGAAAGAAAGAGAAAAATATCGAATGGTTTCACTTATAACAGGACTATAGGGAAACCAAATAGGAGAGACTCTTGGGGGGTTGGAGGGAGTGGGAGGATAAGGACACAAAATGGAGTAGAAAAGAACACAAGGGACCACGGAGATGGATCACGGGTGAATTGGTGGTGGGTTACCCAAGGGGAATACAAAATGTAAAAGATATAAATAACAATAAAAATATATATTAAAGAAAACTGAAAAGTATGTAATTACAAAAGGAAAGACTGTAAAAAATGCTGTTGAAACATGAGAATAGAACTTTTTACAGAGAAACATAACATTTTATTATCTTTCTTTTGGAATACTGCAAAAACAGCATTCGGAAACAGCATGACTAAGTAAACAAGGAAGATAAGAGAGACTTGATCCTGCCAATGAGAAATTTACTGCACAGGAATATTCTGGGCACTGCCCGACAATGACTCTCCCAAGTCATGAGGATACTATTTAGGGGCCTAATTTGGTGGCTACCTAAATTGCAACCAAAAGATCTAAAGGAGGAAAGGTGCCTCCTGCAGGGTGTGATTTGCCCCTTGGGAGTCAGAGTTTCTGTTTGAATCCAGGACCAGCTATTCAGAAGCCTTTAAGGTTTCTAGGGGAAAAATGTTCAGCAATCAACAAAAATACTGCAGCTGTGCTCATCATTTTATAAGAGGCAGGGTTACTAAATGATTAATATTGTTGCAATATTTTTGGAAGAATGATGGATTGTATTACTTTCTAATGATTTTTTTAAGTGTCCTTTATTGCACTCATTGAGGCTAATTTGGATCATATTTTACAGTTGTATCTTTTGAGAACATTGAGAGAGCATTTAAATCCTCACTACTATAAAAGAACAATTATTTGGTAAATAAATATTATTTGGTAAATAACTGGTGGGTGTTTCTCAATACACAGAACCTCCGTTGGATGGCCCCTGAGGTGTTCACGCAGTGCACGCGCTACACCATCAAAGCTGACGTCTTCAGCTATGCTCTGTGTCTATGGGAGGTTCTGACTGGTGAAATTCCATTTGCTCATCTCAAACCAGGTAAACCTGTTGCAATTAAATAAAAATAACCTATCAGCGCTGCTTTCTGCACCTCTTATGTTATACACAACAGAATTACTTTCTGTACTAATTTATATTACATATATGGATATCTTCCCCAAATGGTGCTTTGTTAGTGAAACTAATTTTTGTTGCAAATACGTGCTATTCTTTCTCCACATGTAGAAGGTGGAGATGAGGAATCTGATCCCAGGGGAATGTACAGATATTTGAGGTTTACAGGAGAATTTACTCGCATCTATATCCAGTGCCACAATGTTTACTTACTTGGATCTATCATTAGACTGAAAACTCCTTAAGGACTTTGTACCCCCGGTGTCCAGCATGCTTGAAAAGTAGTTTTCAAATTAAATCATAAATACGTTGTAAATCAATTATATTATAAGCTTATAGTGGCTACCCTATCACAATATAACAGAAGGATAAAGTCTAAAGAGATGTTAGGGAAAGACACATTTTATAAATATGGATACTCACAGGTTAAAAATCAAGATCACAAAAATTATGAGTACTCATGTATAAAGCAAAAGTCACATTTTATGCTCTCTTTTCAAGGTATTTTTCCCATAATAACTCTTTAATTATGCTGTGCATAGTGTCTAATAGAGTGCTTTTCACAAATTACATGGTCTGTACATAGTTATTGAGTACATGATTATTTAATTGTCTTAATCTTTCTCTATATACTTTTCTTTTAAATGATGAGGTTTAACCCTTATTATGGTGTGGACACAAGGACTCTGTTTTGAACTGAACAGTATTGCCATTTATAGCACCTTGTTCTGACATGCTGCAGATTTCCTACCTCCTAGAATTTGCACTCTGATAAGACTGATGACTAAATTCTAGACATTCATTTTAATTCTAGACATACTGTAGTATTTCTTATAAGATATTGATACATCTCCCTTCACAACATCTCCTGTGTCAATCCACTCACCTGGTTTTGTTGATTTTACATCCTAAATACATCTTGGATTTATCTGCTACTTACTACCACCATCCTAGCTCAAGCCATCATTTCTATCATTTAAACTGCTGTAATCATCTTTTTAAGCAGAATTATTGAAATATAACATGTGCAGTAAAGTTTATCATTTTAGTTTAACAGTTCAATGCATTTTAACAAATTTATAACCACAACTCTAATCAAGATATGAAGTGTTTTGGTACGTCTTTGAAGTGAGCCCAATTTTCCCATCCCTAGCACCTGAAAACAACTTATCTGATTTCTGTCCCATAAGGTTTGCTTTTTCCAGAATGTGATTTAAATGGGTTCATATTTGTTGGCGTTCATTCATTTTCATTTCTCTGTAATACTTCATCATTTTGATGTACCTCAGTTCATTTGTTCATGATCAAATCAGTTATCCTCACTTTAGGAATATTACAAATACAATTTCAAAAATCATTCAGGTCTTATTGTGGATGGTTTTATTATTCTCGGATAAATACATGTGAGATGACTACTAGATCTTATGGCAATAGTTTTCCTAAGGTATTTGTAGCATTATGGATTCCCATCTGCAGGGTATGAGAATTTCACTTGTTCTACATCCTTACCAACACTTTCTAATTATCTATTTAGAATAAAATACTAGCCAGTTGAGTATTTGTATGGTATATCATTATGATTATTTTATATACTAATGATATTAATAATCTTTTTATGTCCTCATTTGTTACTCATATATATTTCTTTGGTGAAGGATTTGTTCAAACTGTATTATCGATGTTTAATTGTCAGAGTTCTTACATTCTAGATAGAAGTCTTTCATCTGCTGTATATTTTGAAAGTATTTTTCTCTAGTCTATGACTCTCCTCACATTCTTAGTAAATTCTCTCAAAGAGCACAAGTTATTAATGTCAATAAAGTCTACCTTATCAAACTTTTAAACCAAAAGTTTTGTGTATCCTATCCAAAATATATTTGAGTCAACAAAAGCACAGAGATTTCTTTCTAGGTATCTTTTTTTTTCTTATAGAAATCTGTCTTGTAGGTTTAGGTTATATTAGTTCTATATGAGGTGTGTTTTTTTGTTGTTTTTTTTTTTTTTTAGTGGCACAAAGTGTGGTTTGATTTTGTTATTCTTTTGTAAATTTATTGGTTTGTATTTTATTGTGGATATCCAATTTTTTGAAGCAGAATTTGTTAGCAAACTCTCCTTTGTCTATTAAGTTATTTTGGTGTCATTATAAAAAAATCAATTGACCATATATGAGTGTATCTATTCTGGACTCTATTCTGTTTCACTGATATATATCTACCCTCATAACCAGTATACTAGTAGTTTATAGTGAGTCTTGAAATCAGGTAGTATGAATCTTCCAACTTTGTTCTTTATTAAAATTGCTTTAGATATTCTAAGATTTTTTTTCCATATAAAATTTAGAATGTATAGTTCTAAATTAAAAAAAGGCCTGATGAAATTTTGATTGGACTGGACTTATTAATCTTTAGATCATTTAGATCAATTTGGGAAGAATTGACAACCTAGCATATTGAATCTTCCAGTCAATAAACATGACATAGCTCTCCCTTTTTAGTGAAGGGAGAAAAGATTCTTTAATTTCTACTACCAATGGGTGGTAGTTATCGTTATGGTTTAGTTATAGTTATAGTTTTCAGCATCTAAACCTTGCATAAAATCTTTAACTTCCATATATTTCATGTTCTTGATGCTACTGTAAATATAATTTAAAAAACAATGTAACGGCCAATGTTTCTTTGCTAGAATAGAGTTACAATTAATTTTTGAATAACAACCTAGTAACCTAAAACTCTACTAAATTAAATTATGAGTTCAAGCAACTTTTTGGTGTATTATTTGGGATTTCCCACATACATGACTATATTGTCTGAAGTAAAGAAAAACTGATTTTTTTTTCCTGTGTGTCTTTTATATATATATTCTTTTTCCTCTGGCCTCCTCACACAGGTACTGAACTCCCAACTGGATAGAAGTGGTTAGCTATATGCCTCAAATATATCTGCTTCTCCAGGTTTCATCCACTCCCACCCTAGTTCAAGCTGCCATCTTTACCACTTTAACTACTGCAGCAGCCTTTTGAGTGCTCTCCCTCTATTTAGTGCCCACTTCCTTACCAAGCCCTATACAGCTATTGGAGAAGTATTTTTAAAATATAAACTCAATTATGTCAACATTGCCTAAAATAGATCTATAATTTCTTATGTTCTTGGGATTACTTCCCAAAATTTGTAATCTGATCTGCAAGACTGGACAAGTATCTTCATCGCTGATCTTGTTCCTATCATTTCACTCTCTGTGCTCCAGCTGCTCCAGTGTCCTGTACTTCCTGTGATGTGTTGTGTTTCTTCTTCCTGATTCTCGGCCCTTTCACAAGCTCAGTTTCCTCAGTAAATGCAGTTAGAGAGGGCTCCGCAAAGATTACCGTGAGACTCAAATAAGATGACATTTGTGACTGAGCTTTGCAAGTTGAAAGCTCTCTGGAACTGTAAGATTTAAGATAAGGGCAAAGTGTAATACAAGGTCAAGACTTCCTAGGATTCTATACTTGAGTGGCACACTCATTCTCCAGAAAACCCATATAAAAAAACTTCAGTCATCTCTACTCTTTTTATTTTTTCCCTTCTTTCATCCCTCTTTCCTTTCCTTTTCTATTCCCGCTTTTTAACAATGTCTTAAATCTATCCACTTACCTCTTTCTCCACAGACATTTCCTTGATTCACACGTAAAATACTTCATAGTATCTTCATAGTATCTGAAATGTTATCCTCATGTTGTCTCCAGCTTTGTTTGCCATCTTGTTTTCCCCAATTGTCACACTGTAAATAGATTTAGCATTATAAAATCCAAGGTTGATCATTGGATTTCCTTTACTTAAAGTCCCAGTAGTTTTCCTTTGCTCTTATGAGAAAAACAAAATTACTTAAAACAAAGACCCTAATAATTATGTTCCTGCCCTCCTCTTGTCACTTGCAGTCTCTTATCTACATTTCAGCCACAGGGAACTGTATCATTTCCCCAACATGACATCCATTTCTCTTACCTCCATGTCTTTGCATATACAAGCCATTTTGTCAGGGACACACTTCCCCACTTTTCATCATACAAATTTCAATTTACTTTTAGATCTTAGCTAAAATATTACTTCTCCCAAAACATCTTTCTTAATTCTTCAATACTGAGTTAAGTGCAGTGTCATCCATGCCCCAATTTATCATTTATCATAGTATTTATTACCATTTATACACATAGTTTTGCAATTTTCTGTACTTCACTACTTTTTTCTAAATGTACAATAAATCCTTCAAAAATAAATAATTCATTCTCTCCTAAACCCCAGAACCCCTGTCTGTTAGAGGGTCAATATTATATAATGTAACATTTAAAAGTCTTACCTAAGAATGACTTCATTCAAATATTCTTCATATTAGAATTTGTAGTACTTTATTGGAAAGAGTTTGTTTATGATGGATGCTGAATTTTTAAAAATTGGGCAGAGAACATGTATCAAGAAACGAGACTGTTAATATCATTGCAGTGGTTAGGCAATCTAGCATATGTTCAGCAATAAATTATGTGAGGCATCAGATTCAATATAAGCTACATATCAGCCATTTACAATGAGGAACAAATCCATGACTACAATGTGGGACAGCATTATCAATTATGGTCACACATGGCTCATTGTCCCAGATTTATCAGAATTCTAGCTCCTGAGAGAGATAAAAAAGTAGAAGACAAATATTAGCATTGACTTCTATGCAAGTGATGGGTATGCATTCAGAAGAATTTGAAGTTAGGTCTTCTTTTGCATGTACATGTTTGGGTTAACTATGTAAATCTCAGGTTTAGAAAGATTTGAAAAAGTCCTCCCATCCAACATCGCAAAAGTTGCAGAATCAGTATTCATGGTGTCAGGGGAAGCTGCTGGATGCTTGAAGCAAGACAATGTGATGAGCAAGAAATTACTGTCTCTGACTCGAGGTGCTTCCCACTTCCAGCACCTTGCAGGAGCATAGGTATGCCTTCTCCCTCTCACCATATCAACTGATCTTTGTGTGTTTGTCTGGAAATCTAAAAATTTTTTTAAAGATTTATTTATTTATGCATCCAAGCTGGGGTGTAGGCCAGAGATGTGGGGGTTGAGAGAATTCACCAGAGACAGAGTAGGGAGCAGAACAGGCAGATTGACTGAAATACACTGCTGAGGGAAGCAGCAGGTGAGACAGGAAAGGTCTGCTGCACCATGTGGGAAGTGCTCTGGCCTGGCTGGGGATGGAACTTGTGCTGCAGTGGCTCTGGATAGCTTCTTAGTGATGTGACTTAACCCGTTGCACCACCAGGGAGGTATTAAAAATCTAAAGATTTTTAAATATTGATAATTCAGCATTTAAGAAAACCTTTTTCAGGCTTACATAAGAGCTGGGGATAATTGGCAGAATACTTATGAAGGACATGAGTCTTTTAGCATTATGCAAGGTACTTCACCTAAGAAAACTTCATTTTTTTTTTTTTTTTTTTTACTTTTAAGATGGGTATAATAACAGGATCTTCTTCAAAAGGTTGGAATAGTGCCTGGTAATTGTAAGCATACAATAACCATTAGCAGTTATTATTACCTTTACTGTATCAGGGAGTGCATCTCTAGGCCAGCAACTGTGCTAGAGTAAAAGGAAAACAGAGAGGCAGAGCATTGCCCAGGCCCTCAGAGTGCAGAGGGGGAGGGAGAAAAGTGCAATCAGCAGAATAAGACCCAACAAGAAAGAAGTACAGAGTCTGAAGATCCTCCCTGGAGAGGTCTCCTGCCAGACTAAAGGTGAGAAAAGGATATCAGGAAAGAATTCTCAGATAATTGACCTGAGCCCCATCTTAGGATGAGAACTAATTAAATAGGTACAGTGGGGAGGTAGAGAAGTGTCCCAGCAAAAAGCAGTTTGAGCAAGATGCGGGGGCATGGCACGGAGATCTATATTACTATAATAATTCAGTAAGGATGAATCAGAGAAAACAAGGGAACCAGTCACAAGACATATGCTATAAATGTAAAATTACAGCCAGATGGTAAAGGGCCTTGTGTGTCAACCATGGAAGTCACGGCAGGGTTTTTATCAGGGCGAAAGGACAACTGTATTATTATTTTAGAATGTTCTCTCTCTCTCTCTCTTTAAAGATTTATTTATGCATCCAAGCTGGGGTGCAGGCCAGAGGTGTGGGGCAGTGAAAGGATTCTGCAAAACAGGCAGATCAAACGAAATACACTGCTGAGGGGAGCAGCGGGCAAGGCAGGAGAGGTCTGCCCCGCCACGTGGGAATCTCCCCTGCCTGGCATCAAACTTGCACCACAGCTGCCAACAGCTCCACAGTGCTGTGCTTAACCCGTTGCACCACCAGCGAGGCCCAGAATATTCTCTCTTACTACAAAGCAAAGGCTTGATTGGGGAGATTTGAAATAAGAGACAAGGAGATCAAGTAGCTTAGAAAAGAATGTATAAAACCTTCACTAGGGTAGAGACTTCGGAAGAGAAAGGAGAGGTTGATTTTGAGATATTTCAATAACAGGACACGCTGATGGTTTGAGGTGGAAGCACAGGGAGAAAGGAGTCAAGGATGACTTCCAGGATTCTGGCTTAGCTTGCAGAAGGATGATGGATACAGAAAGAGAGCAGATTTGTGAGAGAAATGATGAGATTAGGAGAAGGAGCCAAGGGGTGAAGCCAAGCAAAGAGAGAAGAACCAGGCAAGATGAAAAAGTTGCTGGCATGACCTGGCAAACAAGAGCTGTCCTGGATAGATTTCAAAAAAAGAAACCAACACCTGCTTCCCAAATTTTATTTCTCTCCTGGGCCTGTCTCCTCTGATATATCATAAAAAACTAAAGAAGAAATCTGGAATGATTTAATCCATCAATCGCATTTTTCCAGTCACATTCCCTTGTAACCAAGTATGTCAATTTTGCAGATCACTTTCCGAAGCTAGTTTATTTTCTTGTGTGATGTCAGCTAATTCAAAAGAAGATTCCACTCTGTGCCCTGGGATTCCTTAATGTCAGGCTTTAACAAAGTCTGAGAGGTGGCAGCTAATTCAAAATATCTGCCAATTTATTCTAGCCAGAGTTTGGTGAGACTTCTTTTTGAGGCTTTAGCTCAAAGTTGCACACAGCAGTGCAGGAGCTAAATATGGCTTGCAGACCCTTTTGCCTCACATATGATTTTTAAAAAATATTAAAGTACACTTAGCGACATAGTTATGTCACAGGTCTTATCTTTATTGTTATTTGCGTTTGCTACCCCTGCTTATATAATGTAAGATGTGTCCTTCTCCATACATGAATAAGATCCTAAATATAATAACCTCAAATTGGTTAAGCACATTGATGATGTGAACTCTGCTTTGATAAGTGATGGGAAAATAGAAGTGAGCTAAAGTTCTGAAATCCTCTATTTGCTGTGCTAATCCATATCAGTTTATCATTGAAGAGTGGAGCTAGCCAATCAGTACACAGATCACTGGAAAGATCAAATCAGCCCAATGGTTGATGATATTTCTATGAATATAGCTGATATTAACATTCCAATACTTCATTACACCGACAAAGATTGCAATAAGAACAGACAATGGTGCAAATTAATCTATTCTTCTGACAGTTTGTAATGAAAATGGGATGTGGTTGAAAAAATTAAGCCATTCTTAGTACGGTCTCAAGATTGCAATCTCATGATCTCTCTCAGATGCTATATACTCTGGTGATACATCATTGAAAAGTGTCAATTTAACAGCGTATGTCTTACTCTTGTTGGAATAGTAGAAGACATTGACTTTGTCTCACCACAGCCCTGCCCATTCAAAACAATGAAGTTGAATCAAATGTGTTATTCAGAACACACATAACACACAGTGAAAACTGAAAAAAAAAATCTGGCAATTTTACCTTAGTCAAAATTACAAACAAAATACTGTTTTTGATTGCCCATTTTTTTTTATATATGAATGCTTAGATTTAGTTTTATGAAAGAGAAGAAAGTGACAAGTTACTTTAGAAAATCAGAATCCACTATCAATTTAAGCAATTTAAGGTCATGATAGAGAGCAACACTGTCATTCTTTCCATGATGGCCATATTGCATTATCTGCTGAGGCTGATGACAAATGAGATGGTTTATAGTCTTCAATTTGTAATAACTCAATACAATAGTTTACTTGGTAAACTATGACTCACAAAAATCCTGAAAAGAACTAAAACTTGTGATTTATATAGAACAGAAAATATACAACAATGTTTTTGACACCTAGTTCTCTAAAAAGAATCAGTATGACGTAGATCTGTGGATAATTATTACAGCAATGACAAGTAACATTTATTGAAAGCCAACAATGTACCAGACGCTTTATGTGCATCATCTTTAATGCTAACAATACCTCTTGCTTAGCTTCTATAAGAATTAAATATATGCTCAATATCACATTCTAGAAAGAGTCAAAATTTAAATGTATGACTCCTTGGCTACAAAGCACATGCTTGTCACCACTACACCATTCCCGCCCTGTTTCATCTCATATTTAGAGAAATTAATACATCTGAGGGAAAATGAGTTATAGGATCTCCCCAAATTTAAAAATAAAACAAGACTCAAAATTAGGCCTCCAGATTTTCTTATTAAGGGTATTTCTTAATAGTCCTACTGCTTCAGCTTATTGAAGTCCCAATGTTTGGAACAAAAAATATTACCCTTATACAGCTCAGTAATCTACCTGATTATTAGGTTGTAACTTAACAGTAAACTAAATAGTATGTTAATTCTCCAATGTTTGTCAATGACTAGGTAGTATGCTCTGTCCTGAAAACATAATAATAAGCAAAATTTTAATTGACATTAATGCAGGCAAAAGAAATCACATTTCAGAATTTATAACTGAACCTTAAAAAAGCACTGAAAACACTAATCCGAAAGGATACATGCACCCGTATGTTCATTGTGGCACTGTTCACAATAGCAAAGGTATGGAAGCCACCAGAAGTCCAAAAATAGATGATTGGATCAAGAAGATGTGGTACATATACACAATGGAATACTATTCAGCATTCAAAGAAGATAAACACATGCAATTTGCAGCGACATGGATGGAATTAGAGGGGATCATACTCAGTGAAATAAGCCAGAAAGAAGAGAAAAATATCGAATGGTTTCACTTATAACAGGACTATAAGGAAACCAAATAGGAGAGAGACAATCCGTGGGGGTGGTGGGGGGTGGCGGGGGGGTAGGGAAGGAAAAGC
>PVIJ01005142.1:0-107670 GCA_004024925.1 Scalopus aquaticus
GAATCTGTGCAACACAGTTGAGCATATCTTTCACTCTGCCTCTTTGTAAATCCATCTCTTTTTGTGTATCAGTTACAGTGGGGAGGCTACCTTGATAGCATGACTACGAGCAGATCCATGCGTCTCCCGACACCCAGCCCTGTGCTGTGTACATGGTAAGGTCCCCAAAGACAAAAGGGTCCCCAAAGACAAACAGACCTGCTCACTGACTGTTTAAGCTCCTTCTGTTCAACACCATCTAAACACAGAGTCTAGAGCCATGCCAACCAATCAGGATCTAAAGACCTCCCGTCCAGGAATAAGTCCAAGAATCTGCTACTTCTCTTTACAGATTCATTTTGCTGAATTATGATAGCAGAGGATGTTAAGATGTAGAAATGTCTCCTCCACACATACCAGCTCCGTCCAACAAAGGGTACATGGTGTCTGGGAGCTAAAGGAATGCCAAGAACCTTCTTAGACCCCAACACCCGCCCAATTCACGCTCTCTCATGGCTTGCCATATTTCTCACCGTGTCCACCACTGCTAGGAAAATACATGTCTGCAACAACTGTGATTTTCTATGCTTACTGCCTTTTAACATTAGGCGGATAGAACTCTAACCCTTACAAAAGCAGCTTAAAGCCAGAGGAGCTCTCATGTCAAATTCAGTTTAACCAGGTGTTGCTTTTACTCTGTCAGTTGCCTCCCTGAGACTTCCTTTGCTTAGCAACAACCTCAGCTTTTCATAACAGCTTCTCCCTAAGCCTCAGCAGTAACTCTGGAGCTGCCAGCGGGGTGAAAGCCTCTTGGATTTAAATGGAATCGAAGGTAAAAACTCCCAAAGGTTGTAGGCTCCTGGAGGGTCTTAAAACTCTGGCATTACAGCTCTGTTTAATGACTGGGCTGCTAATCCTGTTTAACAGAAAGGGCTAGTATCCATATTGTATCTGTGGGTTTTATCCACCTGTTCTTGTTCTATAGTGCTGGGTTAACCACAGAGGACATGTTCTGGCCACATACCTAGTCCAAGCACTCTTCAGCCCAACTGGAATTCTCACCTAAGAAATTCCTCGTAATGGAAGGGGAAGTGTGTGAAAATGCTTTCAAGTCACTAGACAACAAGAAGCAGCAGAGGGAAGCTTGCATCATATACTCTTCACTGAGTTTTCGTTTCCAAGAGAGCATCAGTTTCTTCTGAGGAGTTTTCCAAAGCCCCAAATCTTTCAAACACTCCTGGGTTGGCATGAAATCTCCAGGAGAGAAACCATGTCCAGACTTGGATGGTGAGTCTCAGAATCGGTGCTACAGAGAGCTGCAGGGTCCCTACATGGGAAGCTGTGCACTCCATAGCTCCTGGCACCTTCTTCACACAGGCTCGAGGCAAAGGTACTCCCTGGACCTGGGCACACAGGGACACACCATGGCATACTAGAGTAAGTGCACAACATCATTCGTAGCTATGGGCTCAGGGGGTTCAGATGCCCAGGTTCTGCCCTGTTGATTTTTCCCAACCTCTTCTTTGTATGCTAAATGTCAGGGAATCCATGTTAGTAAGTTCCAGGCTGCAGCTGCAGGCTCATTATCACTCAGAAAAACACTTCCAGAATTTGCTGAGACTCTTGACCCAGTGTCTCCTTTGCTAATTCATGGCTTCGGGCATCTAAAGAATCATTTTGGAGCCTCGAGGCTATACAGAGAGGGAGATTCAATTAAGCAGATACAGAGGGTGAAAAATCTTGTCCCTCCTTGCAGTTAGGGAGAGCTTGAAATAAGATTAAATGAGATGGTGTAAATAAAGTAATTTACAAATTGCAAATAATATTTTAATATAAATTTGCATTTTAATACTATTACTAGTGCATGATCATATAGGCAAACAGTCCTTACTTGCTAATTATAATGCTACAAATCACTAAATGTCCAGTTCAAACTATTCACTTAATGATTTAGAAAATGCAAGCAAATAGCAAGGAAAGTGCCATATTTACCTATTGGGGATATCCCTACACCCCCTCACCCCCCAAAAAAAACCCAAAAACAAAACACTGTGTTTAGAAGCATGTGACTCACAGAAAAGAAGAATAATGGTACTAAAATTAGGAATGTCTATTTTAAACTATCTAGAATGATGGAAAATGGGGTGAATTTAATGTGTTAAAATTTCAAAATAGCCACATTTGTCTAGGTATTTAATAGTCATTAAGAATTTTTTTTAAAATGTGGATTACTCTAATGTAACTTTGCCTGAAGTACTTTATGTTCCACAAATTAACATACAATTAATTGGAGCAATCAATAATAATACAAATAATTTTGTGAGTATTGAAATGCTGTTCACTTTTTAAAGATTTATTTATTTATACATACAAGAGTTGGGGTATAAGCCAGAGGTGTGGGGGTGGTAAGAAGGTAGATGATTCACCAATGACAGAGTGGGGAGCCAGAACAGGAGGATTGACTGAAATACATTGTTGACAGGAGCAGTGGCAAGACAGGAGAGGTCTGCTGTGCCATGTGGGAATCTCCCTGGCTGGGGATCAAACTCGTGCTGCAGTGGCTGCTGATAGCTTCATAGTGCTGAGACTTAACCCCTTGTGCCACCAGGGAGACCCAATGCTGTTCAATTTTTTTTAACCCATATTCAATGTGCTGTTCCTGTGAGAGACTCCACAAAGTCTAAAGAGAGATTCCCAGTACAACTTCACTGACCTTCCCCTTCCCATCCATTTATTCAACAAATGCTGTATTTCATCAACTTTAAGAGCCCTCTTATGTAAGACATGTCATTATTTTATGTAGCACAAGGAAACAATGCTGCCAATTAAGCTATGCCATGTCATCAACTACAAGACATGCCTCCAACATCAAAGATTTTTAAGTGAAAAAACCATGTAGCTTACAAATGAATAAAAACAGTACTTATTAAAAGTTGTGTAGCTCAGAGGCTGAGCTTGCCAGTTCAACAGTCATACCCACTGGGTTAAAATCCTGGCTTTACCTCTAGGGACTCTGTGCTCTCCCTGTATGTGTAAATTAGAGTTAGGGAAGTATCTACCTCAACAGAGTTTTCACAGAATTAATTGAATTAAAATGAGTCAAAAGCTACAATGCATTGTGCAATAATAGGCTGTTTGCATTTGTTTATTTTTTAAGATATCTCTCAGCAACTGTGTGGAGAATCTAAGACACAGGGAAACTAATTAGGAGTTACTGAGGAATAATTAGAGGGCTAATACAGAGTAGTTGAAGCAATCATGAGGCTCCCCTAATGGGATAAAGGTGGTAGTGAAGTCTATCTCACACATCGGAGATGCTCATTGGAAATGATAGAATTTTCTGATGAATTGTATATGGGTGTGAGGGAGAGGAAGTCAAAGATGAATCCTAGGTGTTCTGTTTGAACCAAGTTTGATGGTGCCATATATGAAGACCAAAAAAAAATTGTAAGAACCATGTGTTCTATTTTAGATGTATTCATTTTTAGAGCTCACCTAGGGAACCTATTTAGAATATACATTTCATAGCCCTCTCCTTGGAGATTCTAATTTAGTGTCTCCTGAATGATTTGGATGTGTTGCGTTCAGATTTGAGAGGAGGTGGAGTTTTGTTGAAACTGATCAAACGGTGGGTGGGGGGGTGGAAGAAGGAAGGGGTGATCCAGTTGGTGGGTCCTCATCCACACACTTGCAACTGCAGGGCATGACTCAAAAACAGATACATGGGGAGAAATAACAACGACAACAAAAGAATTTATGTACAGGGAGTGAGAAGAGGGTGAGCTAAGAAAGACAGACTGAGAAAGCGTATAGGATTGTAGCTGCCACGTGGCTGACGTGGTCTATCCTCCCCTAGACAGTGTCTTGTTCCATGTTAATGTCTAAGCCAAAAGCCACATGAAAAAGATAGTGTCCGTCCCCTGAGCCAAGACCAGGGGGCCGGTGGCAGCCCACTGCACGTAGCAAACAGTAGCCAGTCTTCCAGTCAGGACTGAAAGGCTATCATCCATGTGGAGGAAAAGGGAGTGGTTTACTGATCAGAAGCCTCTGGAAAGCAGGGATTGAAGGTCAAGCTGTTGATGTCCAACAAGAGAGGGATAACATCCACTGCTAATGCTTTTAAGATCTTTATGGCTGCTGTACTCCTCCCCCAGCTCCCACCAGTCTCAGTTCAGGCAGGGGTTAAAACTCCACCATCCACCTTCCAGTGCCATCCACTGCCTCTGAGGTTATTGGTCCCAGGGTGGGCCAGGCTGACTTGAACGGGTGCAATGTCACAGGATCCACCTGCCTCCACACACTCAGTCCACATTGCAGCCCACTGCTCAGTTGACCTGCTCCTGGGCCAGTGTGGCCCTGTCCATCCCAAGGGGCTGATAGCTGCCGTCCAGGGAGATGGCCAAGTTCAGTAGAGGGAACTCGGTAGTGACAGGGATGTGGCAGGGGCAATCAGGCTTGCCTCACTCTGCGTGAGCTGGTCCTCCTGATGGCCGGGGCCAGCGGTACCCCAGGGACCATAGTCCCATTAGACTGCCTTGAGGGTGCTGCTCTAACACTGTAACACAGACAACTTTATACTTAAAACCTTTACTGGCATATTGTATTGAGTTTAAATGTCTGTATAAGGTAAATGAGAATTAAACTCATTTGCATTCAATTATACATACAAAGTTTTCATGTGCATGGAGAAAAAGTAATAATCATTGAAATGACATATTTTAGAAGAATATAGTTAGAGAGGAAGGTTTTCTCTATCAGGCTAGTCTTCCCTCTGACTTTAGCATCTTTGTTCCTGTGGTTACTGTATTTCTCTTTTCTCACTTCTGCAACTTAGGCAGCTAACTCCTCAGCCTTAGTAGATGAAATTCAACAGTAAATCTCATAATCTCAGGAAACTTTCCTGGAATCCCTGAGAATTCCTACTGTTGTGCAAAGTACTATGCAAAACACACTTTTTGTGTGTGTGCATATGTGTGTGTGTGTGCATGTGTATTATTGACTCCCCCCCCCCACACTAGACTGAAAGCATTTCAGGAGCAGGGAGGGGCTGTTTTTGTTTTGTTCAACGTTTATCCCCAGAACATAGTACAAGTAATATCTGCAATATATTAGATCTTCAATAAATAATAGGGACTAAATGAATCTATGGTTCCCTTACCCAGTTCCAAGTGCAATTACTTTTCTACCCTTAGTGAGTTCATTGATTTCTAGAATGGTCCTTGTTTACCCTTACGAACAAATACACCAGAATGAAGATAGCATGATCCAGATTTGAAGGAAAATAATGGACTAAAAAAAGTTCTTACATAACCTTAATTTTCAGCAATAACAACAATCTGCTGAACTCTTTTTTTCAACTCTTGGGGGAGTCCTGAGGCATTAGGGGTGAGAGAGATGTAATGTCTGAAAGACCGGGTAGGGGGAGAGAGGGGGCTATGTTTGAGAGAGAAAGATGTGATACATGAAATTGTGTGAAAGAAAAAGAACTATACTGATAGTGAATTAAAGATTGTGACTATGAGAGATATTTATGAGAGAGAGAGAGAACACTAATTGAGTATTCTTGACGTCTTTGTTAATTAATAGTTGAATATAAAGCAAAGATTTATTTCTGGTCTCTTGATTTTATTCCATTGATCTATTTTTCTATTTTTATGCCAGTACCATTCTATTTTGATTACTATAGCCTTATGACATAGTTTGAGATTAGAAAGTGTTATACCTCCAGTTTTGTTCATTGATAAGATTGCTTTGGAATTTTGCAGTTCCAGATGAATTTTAAGGTATTTTTTCTACTTATGTGAAAAATGCCTCTGTAATTTTGATAGAAATTACATTGAAGCTATATATTGCTTTGAATAGTATGGATATTTTAGCAATATTAATGATTCTGATCTATGAATACATAGCATTTCCCCATTTATTTGAATTTCCTTCAATATCTTTCATCAAAGCCTAATAGTTTTCAGTGTATAGCTACTTTACCTTCTGAACTTAAATAAATAAAAATGCATTTATTCAGATCTTGTTGGAATCCATTGTGAATGGGAATGTTTTCCGATAGTTTATTGTTAGTGTATGGAAATACAGCTGATTCCTTTATGCTGGTTTTGTATCCTGCAACTTTACAGGATTACTTGATTAGATCTGTTTTGGTAGAATCGTTAGGATTTTCTCTATGTATGTAAAAGCTTGCATCTGCAAATGATAGCAATTTTACTTGTTTCTTTCCAATCATGTTACCTTTATTTTTCTTTCCCAATTGTTCTGCCTAGGATTTCCAGGATGATGTTAAGTGGTGCTGAAAATGAGCATCCTGATATTAGAGGAAAATCTTAAGAACTTTTACCATTGGATATGATGTCAGTTGTGAGATTGTCACGTATGCCTTTTATTATGATGAAGTACATTACTTCTATACTTAATTGTTGAGAGTTTTCATTATGAAATCATGCTCATTTTGTCAAATGATTTTTGTTGTATTGAGATGGTTATGATTATTTCTTCATTCTATTAACATAGCCAAGGTTGGGGGAAGACCAGAGAGCCAGCCACAGGATATGGGCGCATATGGGTGAGGCAAGTGAAGGGTCAAGGTATTTATGGGCCAGCTGGAGAAATCCATGACTGCCGCATCACCAGTCATGCCAGATTCCTTGATGGAGTCCATGACCAGTAGTAGAGTCTGTACTGCTTTTAAAGCCCTATGAGGGGCCTTCCTGGTGGTACAGGGGTGGGGTTTAAAATCTCAGCATTATCAAGCTATTATTAGCCACTGTGACCTGAGTTTGATCCCTGGTCAGGGAGTTAACCAACATGGCCCAGCAGACCACTCCTGTCTTACCCGCTGCTCCCCTCAGCAGTGTATTTCAGTTGAACTGCCTGTTCTGCTCCCTGCTCTGTCTCTGGTGAGTTCTCTCACCCTCCACACCTCTGGCTTACATCCCTGTTCTTGTATGCATAAATGATTAAATAAGATAAATAAATAAATAAATAAATAAATAAATAAATAAATAAATAATCTTTTAAAGCCTTTTGAAAGTCATATGTGTTATTCACAGCCTCGTCTAATGCCCTGTTTACACAGCTCTCAGCTCTACTCTGAGTGGAGTGAGAGAGAAATTGACAGGGGAAGCTGAATTCTCACTCACTCACATGTTCTCCCTTTCCCATGTGGGAGAAATTATAGGCCAGGATCTTGTTTGGCATTGACATTTGGAGAGGCGTTACACAGGTTGTCAAACAGTTCCTTCTACCATCGCCAAGGCATCAAACTTGTTATTTATTTATTGTTCTAATGATGTGCCAGAACTTATCTGCTGGAAACCTGCACTTCCACAAAGTTTCTCTCAGTTATGATGCACTAAGTCAGAATTCTACAAGGACTCCTAGACCGTGGCCGAGGGGACCTCAAGCTGGTTTACGAGCTACTGTAGGGTCACAGCCAAGACCGAGGTCTGTGTCTATTATTCAGTGCACAGGTGGATGTGATGCGTCCTGGTTTCCCGAGTGTATGGTGCTGATCCCATAGGTCCTACAAAGGTACTTTTGTTCAAGGATGGGTGCCAACTTGTTGTTAACTGGTGGACATGAAAAGGACATCTTACTCAGCCATATTGCTGACATCACTCTCCAAGGATAGATGCCAAATATTTGTTGTTTACAGGGGGTTATGACCAGGACATCTTATTCAGCTATGTTGCTGATGTCACTCCCCAGGGAACTTTTGAAATAATCAAACCTGGGTGTATATTGGTAATTGCTCTATTCAAGTTGCTAATCTGGGTCATTCACCAGCTAGGATAGATAGCTCACGCTGAAAGTACATGTCTGACCCCAACTAATTTTCTTGACTAAATTTAGCCAGATTACTGGGCTCTATTGATGCAATTCATAGTACAGAACTGCCTCAGATGTCAACTAAACCCTCAGCAATAATCTGATGTGTATTTGAAGGTACTGGACATCTGACTTAAGGTGTTGGTGATGAACATTCCAGGTATAGCCCAATAAGGTCACATTTCTTCCCTCAATATCATGATGTTACTCTCTGAATGCCTGGTATAAACCAAGGGTATTGGAATAAACTTCTGAGACTGAATACTTTTTTGCTTCTTCTTAGGCATCTTATTTCTTAGCTTACTAATACAAAGGTAGATATAGGAAGGAAGTGACTGGGAGAAGATTAAAGTAGATAAAAGGGAATATATAGAAATAAATATTAAAGAAGACATGTGTAGTTAAGTTAGTGGGTTATTTACTCAGAAAGACTTTCTCATTGATAGTTCAGGAATGTGCCTTAACATTGCTATGTCTATTAGTGAAAGCAGCTTATCTTCTATTCACAAAGTCCAATTTGATCCCCAGTGCTCTGGAGCTCCTATGATGCCATTGAGTCTACCTGACTTATTATTCCTTTATATTTTTGAAGACAAAGAATAATGAGACATTTAGATGCTCCTGGTGTGCTAAGGTGTAGAAGAATGATGTTATATGTGGCTTAGAAAAAAAGACATGTATTAATGCAAGAATTATCAGGACACTAGAGTATCTGATGTGTGTAAAACTGTGATGTTGAGGTATGTCAGAAAACACGTGTAATGAATTTACTACCCTTGTGTTGCTGTGATAGAGGCGATTATGTCTGACTAGTGAGTTACACTGTAGAATATTGATTTCCTTGTTCAGAATTAGGGCTGGGCACATGGTGTGCCTCACCCTCTTACCTGCTGTGCTAATGTTGCCTCAACTGAATGCTGAGTGAATGGAAAAAAAAGCTTCACCCTTGGATGGGGGCATCCTATACCTGGGACATGGTGAAGAAAATTCTAGTGTGAAAAATGAGCATGTTGATATTGTGGAATTCTAACACATGGAGTGTCTGCTGTATTAGGGTTTTTATTTTTTTGAAGAATTTTTTATTTATGCGTACAAGCTGGGTGTAGGCCAGAAGTGAGAGGGGTGAGAGGATTCACCAGAGACAGAATGGGGAGCAAACAGGCAGATAGACTGAAATACACTGCTGAGGGGAGCAGTGGGTGGGGCAGGAGAGGTCTGCTGTGCCATGTGGGAAGCTCCCTGGCTAGGTATCGAACTCGTGCTGCAGTGGCTCTGGATAGCTTCATAGTGCTGATACTCACCAGGTGCACTAACAGGGAGGCCCCTATATTAGGGTTTTTAAAAGTATAATGTCCTGACCACCTTAGACCTAACAGGCAAAGGGAATAACAACAACAAAAATACTGAATTTATTTTTTTGGCTTAGTGTGGGCTAGGAGCTATTTGTCTCATAGTCAGAATCACTAACTATTACAAACAAAGCACAGATAGGTTGGTTTTACCTTAACACATAGAATTGTCAGAGTAAGGAACAGACACTGGAAGAGACAGTCAACACAAAGACTTTGGGACAGAGAAATTGTGCTGTTGTGTCATTACAGGTTTGATTCCTAAGTGATGGACTGTAATCCCTGTATGTGATCCCCAGGGTAATTTCAGAGGCTCTGCTGTATGCCTCTATAGTTAAAAATCAAAGGATGTAGTTTACAATTATCATCAAGTATATTTGAGAAAGGTAAGCAGCCTATAAGAAAATTCCAGGTGAAATTTCATAGTAGGATTTTTTTTTTTAACATGGAACTCACCATGGAATTTGAAATAGCCCACAAATCTTTGGAAATTATATAGAACATTTTGGGAATTTGCATTTGTTTGGACATTTTGTCTTGAGAATGTGTCTGTAGCTTTTTTTCACATTATCAGAAAATTGCCTGGCATTCAAAGATTTGGGAATAGTAGTTTTTTCCATGTTTGTGTCGTGCCAGAAAAAATGGGTCCATCCCAATTGAGGGTGAATACAGATCCTCCACAGACCAACACCAAAATCTAAAAAGTTTGCTTTGCTTAGAACATGGGTTTTTCTTATTGTGGGAAATATGGAACAATGCAGAAGATCCAATGGATTTTGCATTTTGGGAGGCCTTTTGAAATTAGCTTCTCTGGCATTTATTTTAATCAACTAGGGATCAAGTCCCTGGAAATTATAATCACCTGTTGCAGATTCCAAAGCAAAGGAAAGACTGTTTGGGTTAGAATGCATTCATTGGCTGTCTGTTCCATAGTCTCCCCATTCTTCCTACACCCATTCTACAAGAAAATGAGAGGGGATTGGCATGCAATACTACATGCTACCTTCAATATGCAAAACGGGATTGTATTTTGCCAATAGCTTGCCTCATAATGAGCATTGAGTGAGGAGGTAGGACCTTGCCTCTGTTCTCCAAGAATTTAACACCACAAAACACATTTGATGTATGTAGTAGACCCCTTTCAGACATACAGGATCCAAGATAAGTTTTAAATTTTTGTATTTCTTCTCTGTTTTGTCTTATTTGAATTTTTCTTGCGTGTTAATTGCTAGGACAATTTGAGAAAAGGAATTTCATATTTAACAGACAGCATTTGTGACTATACAACTTAGTTCCTGTTTGTCTTCCTTTCTGATTGTTCAGGTATGAATGAGAAGAATTGTGTACATAAGTGAAAAGAATTACATGGGTACTGGCTTGAATTGGTTTTTATTTTCTTTCTTTTCCCCATTTATCCTTCCAAAAGAAGACAAGGACCCCTCGCCCACGTATGTGCTACATGGACTTGTGTTCTTCTTCCTTTTATAGTTTATAGTATGCAGGATATGTGTCTTGATGGCTCTTTCTGGTCCTTCCATAAACTCTGCAAATGAAGCTTCAGAAGAAACTTACGAGAGTGGCCAGACACAAACATTTTGGGGAGGGACCAGGGCTCATGCATCTTCCGTGAAGCTCAGTCTGCACTTTGCACACTGCTTCTTACATCCTCATGCCCTTCACAAATGAGTTAAAAACCAAGCACAGGGTCTAGGGGTTGCAGCATGAGAAGGCAAGGGAACTCTGCAGACTATGAATTGAAACAACATAACACAAATATGTCCAACGAGACCTACACAAACATTTCTAAGCCCTTGAGCAGAACATTTATCAAGATGATATGATAAGATCATGAAAAACCTTATCTGGAGAACTCTCTTTTCATTACTATCTCCTGTTATTTTAAAGATAAATCTTGGGAATAATAGTTGTCATCTGTTTTGAAGAATAGTTAAGTAACAACAGTGAATACCAAACCCACATACATGCACATGTGTGCACGTGCGCGCGCGCGCACACACACACACACACACACACACGTTTCTAGTGTGAGAAGTTTGCATGGTCTCAATATCTTTTACTTCCAGTCTATTTTCTCTTACTTTACTTGCATCATCTAGATAGCCAAAGTCAACAGCAGCTTGAGGCTAATGTCCTTTCCCATGTCAAAAAACATCCCGCTGTCTTTAATTAGATAGCGCTCCTTTCCAAGTTCTACAGTATCCATCTCTCAATTACTCCATAAGGAATCACTTCAAAATTTGCAGAAATGTCAGCTATGATTATGCACTTTCCCTTCTTATGAGCCATTCTGGAAACAAGAAAATTCATGAACTATAGAGATTGCCCAGGTCTATACCTTCATTTATCATGTATCAAAAATGTAGCTTCCCTCAATTTTTCTTGCAGAAATCTTATAAAATCTGGAATTGCTTGATATTTGAATTTTAAATATTGAAGAATATTAGCCATCTTCCATCATAACATCATATATAAAAGATAAGTAAAAAGAACTCATCTAGTTAGTAATCGAATCAGACTACAACCCAGTTCCACTAATTAACAATTCATTACTGTATTCAAAATATTGTGCTGATACTCAGAAATTTCAGAATCAGAGATGCTGGGTACAAGGTAATTTCTACATCACAATCAACTTGCGTTTCTAGAAAGTTCTAAACAAACAGATATTCTGGAAGAGGAATAACTTGTTTTCAAATAATGCTGGGATCAATAAAGTATAGAAGGAAATTTATATACTTCACAATATACCAGAAGCACATATCTAAGTTACATGGAAATTTATATGGGGGTCAAAATCAACATTCAAAAAACTAACCCAAAGCAAACCTCCTTAATAAAAGATTATGCACCAAATGCATCAAACATACATTGTAAGAGATGATTTAAATTTTTGGGAGTTTTCTACAGAAATCTAGTTGCTCTAGTCACATGATATAGCTAGGATGGGAGACATGTGGAGTTGCAGAGACAGAGAAATGAAAATAAGGACACAGTGATGTGGGAAGCCCAGTTACTCAGAGATCTTGGGGACATTAATTTGCACATACTGCCTTGGAGGCACATACAGTTGGACTCTCACAGGAAAAGTGTTTGAATAAACTGCAGAGAGAGGTCAAAATCAATGCTTATAATGTCCTGACGTTATAGGATGACAAAGGAGATGCTACTATGCAATCAATTCCCAGTAAGCAAATGCTGAACTAAATAAGTTCTGGGATTTAGTTTGAAATAACGAAAAAGTGCTGCAAAGAGGCATTATTTAGTGGATGTCTCAGCTACCACATGCCTCGATCATTTTATGTTTCTTTCTGATGAAGGGTGAGTGGCTGGCATGTGCATACACTGTGGCCAGTAGTGGAAACGGCACGTGGTGTCACCAGCCAGGACCATCAGGTTCACTGCATCCCTCTTTTTGCATAGAGTTTTTTCCTCAAGGAAGAAGCACCTGAAAATTTTATCGGTATAAGAATAGAAAATCATAAACATTTTGCTGATCTCACCTCTCCTATGTTTTACAAAACAAATTCACCTATTAACAAAATATCCCTGTGATTAATTAGTGTGGCTAGCTTCTTTTCTAAACTCAGGGTTTAGAGGTATAAGATAAAGACAGGTCAGCCTAATGAAATATGCTAAACCTTAATCAGATTTTAGTGTTAATTCATTTGCTAACTTATCTCCAGCTTGAGGAACAATAACTATCATTCATCATCACCATCATTATCACCATGCACAGAGACCAAAACAAACATTTGTGGTTCATTGACTGAGAATAGAGTGTTGTCGTTCCCACTCATCAGAAGACAGTCCTTGGACACGTACTCATAACATTTCATGTTAGACATCTGAACTTGATGTGTAGCAATGTCAGTGGGGAAAGATTTATCTATAGAAGTTGAGAGCTGTTGCTCATCTGTATGGCTGTGTGAGTGGATACTCTGTTAGAGGAAGATATGTGGACAGGAATGTTTAGTTAGTGATTAGGGCTTGAGTGCCTCTCACAACCTCCCTCTTTACGCACGAAACTATCATGGAATAAGACCTGCCAAACCTAAATCATCACCCACCAAGGACATCCTAAAGTCAGGGACATTGAGTGAGTCCTAAAGTATGACAGTGATTTATGTCTGAGTCTTAAGAGATCTAGTACATTTGAGTTCCAGGCCAGCCTTTTGTAATGGTCTTTCATCAGGACCATCAATGATGGCCTTCTGCATCAAGAAAAATAACCACAGACATGGTTCTTTACTAACCCTAATGAACACTGACGGTCTTGCCAAGCTCGTTTCCTGAGAATTGTTCTTATAAGCTCCTAATGAAGCTAGCTCCTCCTGAATTGAACTCCAAATCTGTTTGAGAGCCATTTCTTATGGGCTACTGGATACTCACTTTAAAAACTGAAATTCAGCAGTTTGGGGCTCATGCAGCACACTAAGTGGAGGATGAGAAATAACCCCTCTTAAAGCAAGATGGGTAGTTCTTCTACATGTTGAGTCCACGAGCCATGGCAAAGTTAGTTCTACAAAGGTGTGCCTGGGCATTACCAGAGCTCTGCAGAACCAGAAGACCAAAGGGCCTAAGTTGATACACATGTCAAATGAAGTCTTCCTTACCAATGCCACTTTACCAAAGTTGGTCATATCTTACTAGTCATCCTCGAGAGGATGTGATGGATTGATTTAAAGCAGTCTTAGTGGATAGAACAAAAGCAAAAGCCCTTATTCAGATTGACATTATATGCCACTGTTTTCTCCAGCTCCAGAAAAGCCTAGAAATGTCTCTGCAGGTGCTTTGATGGTCAAGATTAGCAATATGGAAATTACTGTGTTTCCCCCATTCTATTCCAGTAAATCATAATCTGCACATGAATCCTCTGGTCATTGTCTGTAAACATTCATGGCACAGGAATGCTGGTAAATAACACCCACCCACTTTTATCCTAAGGAGACCCAAAGCTCCTTGTCTTTAACAGGGCTGGGATATAAGGCAAGCATAGCATCAATGCAACCCAGATCTGCCAGGTTGGCTGGCTAGTGCGGACTATGTAGCTGGGGAGAATGTGGGGGAACTTGGCACCTGAGCTGGGAATGGAAGGGCAGAAGGGTACAAAGGAAAGTGAAGTCAACAACGGTTTTTTTTTTTATTTTTCCAGTAGTTGCTCACGATAAAATGGGTCCTTGCTGGACATTTCCGCCTCTTCTCAGGTGGCACTAACCTGGGGGATACAAGTGCATAGAGTAATTCCTGAGTGTTTCAGCTCTCACCCCATTTCTGGCTCTCATTGAACCTTTAGCTACTTAATTCCCAGAATCAATCAGATGAGGTTAGAGCTATTTAAATATTATTTTGTATGAAAATCTACTTTTGAGCATAATTTGTGGCTAGAGGCAAGGTTTGGGGTGGCAGAACCCAAAACATTGGTGGGTGGCATTTGGGATTATTCAATACCAACCTACTATGTTTCAAGTTTCTTTCTTTTTGGTGATAGCTGCATGATGCTGCCTCCCAGAAATAATCACCTCCCAGAAAGCCATTCGCTAACTGGACTTGACACTGCTTGGCTCTAGGTGAGGGGTTTGGACATAGCAGGATGCTGCCAATCTCATTCAGGACCTTCTGAAGGAGTGGAGGTGAGATGCAGTCCCAGCGAGACTCCTCCCCTTCCTTCTGTTAGATGGAGGAAAGTGGTTCCCTGGATCCCTCTCTGTCATCAGGGCACCTACTGCAGAAAAAACCCCACTACACTCCCAGGAGAGGTCGAGAGAGCAGTGAGGAGCTTGAGTCAGGAGCGGTCCCCTTCCAGGCTCTTCACACCTGAGCCGGCAGTTTCTGTCCCCTCACCCCCCACCTGAGAATGAGGTACCACACCAAGTGAAGAGGGACATGGAACACTTTTTAATGTCAAGTCAGAGACAACCCCCCTCCCCTAGCCCCCAATCCCACTTTCCCTCATCACATCCAGGACCCCTCCCCGAGGCCTCTCTGGTTCCCAGACTTCAGGGGAGGAAAAAAAGTTTACCTAAAAACTGCATTTTCTTCTCTTTCATACACACACACACAAAGGAGGGAAATTAAATAAAATAAACCAAGAGGATTCAATTCTCCAGTGGTCCCAAAGGCATCAGAGATTCCCATAATGGGCTAAAGCAAGTGGTTACGGACTGTTTAGTTGGTTCAGTTGCTTGCTGTTTGTTAATGCCTGAGGCGCGATGGAGAAGCAGGCGGCCGGCTGAGGCCTCGGCCTCCGAGAGCCACACCTGGAAAAGATGCTGAGCCTGGTATTAGTGTTTGGCTTTTTCTTTTCACTTTTTATAAATGTCTCTGACATGTAAATAACCCAAGAAAATAAAAAGGCAGGAGCTGATTACACAATTACCAGTAAACTCTATCATCTTTTAGAAGATCAACACACAGCTAACGCCATATACAGCATGCAGTAATGTCTCAGAAAGGACCCTGCTGAGAAAGAAAATGGCTAGAACTCTAACAAAAAAAATATATGTATATATATACTGTATAATATATGTCATCAAAAGAAGCATAGCTAACAAACTCAAGATACAATGCGGCTCACCCTTCCATTTCTAAACAGCAAGTAGAAGCATCATATTGTCTGCATTAAATACCAGAATAAGGAGAAATCTGTAGTGCTGGTGGAGATGTTGGTTAAATTGTATGTGGTGGTTTTTTGTTTGTGTGTGTGTTTGTTTGTTTGTTTTTGGTGGATTTGTCAAATCCTCACCAGGTGGTTAATGCCTGGCGCTTGATCCACCAGTTGTAAACCTAGTTAAGAAATACACTACTCGTTTTTAATATTGAACAAACATACTTCCCTTCATCCTTTTCATTTGTGTATTTTTTAGTTGTGTCTTGTTTTTGCACTAAGTTCTAGACTCATATCAGAAAATATAATTAATAAAATTAATAATGAATCAGAATTCCTCATTATCCATAATGTCCATGTAGTACAACAACAACAAAAAAAGTTTAACACTATCTTTTGTGACTGTTGATTGTGGGATTGTTGTAGCTGTCAGGCTGTCTTGTTTTGTTTCCTTTTTTCTTTATTTTTTTTAAATTTTGCTTTCATCACACATTAGAGTGGCACAGTCTACAAAAGGGCCCGCAGCGGCCAGTCTGGGCCTGCTTCACTCACTCTGTGCTGTCTCGGGAGAAGGGTTGAATTGGGGATGGCCGACTCCAGAATTTTCCTTGATGGGGGCACTTTAGTGGACAGAGTGGCTGAGCCCTTGCCCACCGGGCCACAGAGAGGTCACACAATGCAGCTTGCAGGCAGGTCCAAAGCCTGGCGCGCGCGTTCTTCCCATTTGGGAAAAGAAAGAAAATTCAGCTGTGCCTAAATATTTGCAAGGCCTGGAAGGCGGTTTTCGATTTCCTCTTACAACTTTTTTTCCCAAAGTATTCTTTGTTCCCCTCCCTCAAATTCGTGTCCCATTAGGCTCTGCTTCTCTGAATTGCATTTGATTATATCTTATTTAGAAACGGGAAAGCTCTTGCTGCTGTCAGAGTTGCCGGCGCTGTTCTGTTGGTGGTTGCAGTGGCGGCAGCTTCTCCCTACTGGGGCGGTGGCATTCACATCAAAACTGGAGAAGGAGGTGCAACACCAGAAGGGGGATCAGCCAAATGCAGCCTGCCCTCCTCGACGTCCCGTTGTTCACTTCGCTGACGGCGCCAGGGCCTGTGGGAAGAGCACACATGTCATGAGCTGCTTGGTGTGATCTGGGACAGCGCGGCCTGGTCTGCTGTCGTGAAGCCTGCCTGTGACGAGACACCACTCTAACTGGGAGTGTTTGGTGTTCTGGCTCCATAAGTGGCTGCCTTAGAAATGCCTGCAGCTGCTTCAGCTGTGACTCCGTAGAGATGCACTGTCTAATGGCGCGTCTTCCCTTGCAAAGAAAGAACAGGAGGCTCAGGTTAAAATGCGCTGGTGGCTACTGCTCCTTTACTCTGTCATAACATACTAAGGTCACAGCTTAGGGTCAAGTTCAAGAAGAGGGTGGCAGATTCATTAATACCCTACATAGAATACATAGAACTTCAGTAACGGAAGTCCCCTGTGATGTTTGCTCCATCATTCCCCCACTCCTGAGCGCTGCCTATCTTACACATTCTCCAGCTGTTCAACCTGTTGTTCAGGAAAAGACCTGTGGACACAAGTCTGCCTCCCTGCTGATGCACAGCGCTCTGTGGCCAGTCTGTCAATTACTTGATCTCAGAGCAGGGCACAGGGCTTCTGCCTGCAGCACTTGGCCTCTTCCCCATCTGGACAGGGTAACAGCAGCCACAGCTCAAATGCCACATGCCTGAAGGCCAAAATCAGCCCCATGAAGTTGAGGTGGGAACAAGTAAAAGAAAGGTGGCCTTTTGCTGTGCATGGGGAAGCAGGCGTGATTTATGCGGACAGGAGGATGTAGTCCCTGCCATAGTATGTCTGTGGGTGGGAGATGAATGGCACATTTCCCTAGGAAGTGCGCACCAACCTGGCCATTCTTTCAAATGGTGCTAAATAAAGGAGGCATGAAAACTATGAGGTCATAAAATTCCCCAGCAGCTTCCCTATCATTCTGAAGCATAAGTTTTCTGGTTATCTCGGCCTTGTAGCCAAGAACACCCACAACAAATGGAGCTCTGGCTCCTGAGTAGTCTATGCAAGTTTAGATATGGATGAATTAGGTAGCTAATGAAGCAGGGCACTTTCTCAGTCTGGACTTGCTCTACCATGCTCTGCTGCACTGGATTTAATGAAGGCATAAAGCTCAGCAGTTCTAAGTCCATGTCCTCACTGGGGATGAAAGAACAAAGACCGAATTCGCTCACCTGGCTTTGATGCAAGCACCAGAAACACAAGTGGCTGGTGCAGAACAGAATCAAGCCAGATGATTTCTTACAGGGTGATTCTGTCAAGCTCTAGAGCTCTTGGCTTAGGAGCACCGACCACAGGGTTTTACTGCTCAGACCTCTGGGTCAAATCGTGGATTGTGGGGCAGTAGCTAAACAGTCATAAGTTTGAATTGCACCATATCATCCAGTCTCCTGTGTCTGATGTCTGGTTCACTTTCCCCAAGGACAGAACTCCATGGCAGTGCAAGTGCTCATGCCAAGAGCAACAAGAGATACCCATTCTGTTCTCCACTCCACAGGGAGATTAGCTTCTGGGCAACGCAAAACTGAAGGAAGGCTTCTGCCATAGAAGGCCCTCCTTCTCTCAGTCTATGAACAGTCCATGTGATAAAAGTAAATTCTTAAAATGTGCCTGATGACGTGGATCTCAACTTCAGGTGCTCGTGGATCCCATTGATCACTAATTGTTAGTGTTGTCTACAGTCTAATTAACAGGCTCCTATCTAAGCCATCACCAGTAACTCCCTCTTTATATTCAATCCCTGTTATCTATACAGTGTTTTTGGAATCCAAGGGGAGAAACAGTGCTCCAATGTCTTCTAAGAAGAGAGATTATGTTTCTCTCCTGTCAGGAAGCCCTTCACTCTAGACCAGTCCAAGATCCTTCACACCAAGCCCCTCTCCTCCGCCTGAGGCTGACTCCAAGACATAAAGGTGGTTTCTGAGCAAGTCTGAGTGAGATGGGTGGCGCATTACAGCTGGGCGGGGTTAGCGGCTTCATCCCACCTCCCCACGCACACTGCGGTGAATCCAGATGGGCACCGTTTCCCTGCACGTGGTGCTCCTTGCCAGACAGACATCTCTTGGGGAATGGTACTTTATCTTTTTTTTTTCTCTTGAACACTCACACACGCAGCTTTGAAATCTGCTCCCCATTCATCCCCCTGCATCCTCTTCCCTCCTCCCAACCCCTTTCCCCATGGTTAAGAAGATGCTCTGATGTCAAAGAGAAGGGAACACATACCAGTTCCCTGCATGCAGAGGGATTCTGCTTCCCTCTGCCTTCCCCCTTCTCAGGCTGACCAGCCAGTGGATCCTCTGGGGAAGAGAAGGGAACATGCCACAAGCCAGGCTTACAGCCCAGCAGGGGCCTGGTTTCGTTACCATGGAAGGGAAATCGGAAAACCTTGTTTGCAGCCAGGGACTCTGCAGCGCAACAAGGGAGGCGGCTGTGAACTGGCAAAGAACCCACAGCAACTCACAATGGTGGCAGCTCTGCAGGAGACCTCTGCGGGCACCTGCTCCTTCTCATTGCTGAGCGCCTCGGATTCCTTTGTGGCTCTTTTCCCTGCTGGGAAGTGCCACAGAGAGCCTATAGGAAAGGGTTCTGACCTGTTGTGTTGGAAAACTCTTCCCACAGAACAAGCAAAGGTCACCTGGTGCTCCAGGACCTCCTCTCGGCTGTGTTGATACCCAGGACAAGCTCCGTGTCCTGTCCCAGGCCCACAGGGCTGGTACTCAGTATCTGAGGCCACATACAGCCTCCACACCCGCCGCCATACATGCTTTCTGGTACCTCGTCTGTCTTTCTGTGTCCAGGAAACTTAACCTGGACAGAACTAGACAGGAGGCAGAGGTGACCAGGGAAGTCCCAGCAGAAGCAGGAGGCGGACATACTCCACCCACCTTCTCAAGGAAGTCAGTGCATCACCTTTCTTTTAATTCCCATCAAAGTGTACCTATGGAACATTCCACCTGGGACCTTGACCCTCCCAGTTTATTCTTTATGCTAAATCCAGGGTGATGTTTCTGCCATTCCAGATTGATCAAGCAACTAACTTATCTGATTCCTAGTCTTAACAAAATCTGATGGCAGAATGCTACATTTCATAATCTGCTGGCTATCTTTTCCCTTAGCCACTCTTCCGGCCATGTGTTCTTTGCCTTCTCCCTGCCCCCAATTCCAAGCACAGATGCACATGCGTGCGCTCACACACATGTCACAAGAGGACAACCTCCAGCCATATCCTCTTTTCTTTCCATCCTCACAATCTGTGCCTCTTTGCCTGAAACAACCTTCACCCAACTCACTCTCACTCCTTCTTCCAGGTTCTGGTCCAACCTTCAGTCACCTCCTCCAGGCAGCCTTCTTTGACACCCTGCGATGTGCTTCCACAGCATGATGTATATCCTACTATTAACCTCCATGCCACCCTGTGCTATAATCTTCTTTGTTCCTCTAACATATATATCTTCCTTTATGCTGTAAGCACCGTAAGGGCAGTATCTATGTTTAACTTGCCCATGTCAGATATTTAATAAACATTTGTTGCAGGAGCCAGAAAAACTGTGACATGTGCTGAGATGCCCATATTTATTTTGTCTCCAGGTTTTTCTTTCTTTTTGGATTCCACTTGGAGAAAAATAAAATAAAAGCAATGGAATAAAAAAAAACCTCTTTTCTTACCTTGTTGTCTGCTTTACTTCAAGATTATTGGCCTTCTTTTCCTATTTCCAATAAAACTGAATGACCTTTCCTCTCTTTTTCTAACCATTTCCAGTGAACATCCCTGAGAATTTCTGTGGTTGAGGGAATGTGTGCGCAGGGGTAGAACTGCCTGGATGAGGAAACTGGGCAGCGTTCTGCAGGGCAAGAATATCCCAGGACCCAAATACACGTGTACATAAGAGGAGGGTAATTATCTCCTGCTCTAACATGTCCAAACTCAACCTTAGGGAACTTAGGTGGCATTGCTAAGATCCCTCGACTTCTATCTCCAAATGTGATGTTCTATCCACTAACACAGAGAGCTACTCTGTGTAATCGAGGCATCTTAAGTCAGGGAGGGCCTGCGCCTGCCCCACCTGGGCACCTGGGAAGGTGTGGAACCACACCTGTCATCCACACTGGCTGGTATGTGGCAGGACGCCAGGAGAGAAAGACGAGGACCTTTTAACCAGGCAGGATTGGGTCACCGCATCCTGGATCGAGGGCTCTGGGAGCCTGTGCTGGCTGCGTGATAGCTCAGCTCATGTACCCAGTGGCCGGGTACAGATGGTATCTCTGTTCCACATCCAGCCCAGGCTCGTCTCCACATTGGCTGTTTTTGCTGCCTCTATCTCATTAGAGAGCTGTGGAGGCTAAAGTGACTAATTACCAGGACAGAGGGGTCCCAGAGAACTGTGAAGAATGTCAGTTACCCATTGGAAACATCTGGCAGGGATGAAAGCCTCAAAAAGGACATATTTTATTTGTGGCCAAGTGACTCACCAAATCCTCCCCCTTCCTTCCATTTTCCGCTCCTATCCACCACTTTCTTTCCAGCTCCAAGCAAGAGAGAGAAAGCAAGAACAGGGTAAGCAAAGGGCAACATGCAAGGCCAAGGTCTAAGAAGATAGTCACATTAAAGCTTCCATGTGCAAGGAAAGAGGCAGGTCTGGTGCAGAGGAGCCCAGATACTGGCGCTATTCTGGGCACTGACAGGTGCTCATTAGTGCTGCCAGCTAAGAGAAGTTAGACTTCTGCTAGCGCAAGCTACCCGGGAGAGCAGGATGTCTCCAGGGACCGGTTAATCTAAATTGACACCAGCCGGCCCAAGGTCAGGGAAGATTCCCACTGGGCTGCTTCCTGGGGTTAGCTCAGAAGAGAAGGCAACTTGGAAGAAGGCAAAGAGTTTTACCTACCCCATCCCCACCCAGGCAGCAGCTGCCTGGAAGACAGATATACCAACCTTTCCAAGGGGTCAGAGCTGTAGTTTTCACTTCTAAAAGAAATTAAAAACAAGCCGCTGTTAAGGTAGAAAGTAGTTGTGGGCACGCATTTTGCTCTCAGCTGGTTTGGGGCTCTAGCTGGCGCTCCAGGCCCAGTCCTTCCCTAGCCTCCTGCTGCCTGCCCACAGCCCAGCCTCAGTCCTCCACTTCTCTGGAAAGTCAGTTGCCTAAGGTTGAGTCGGGGGCTGGGAAGGTTATGAAAGATGGTCAGACTGCAGCACTGACTGGAAGAGAGGCAATATGTCCATCTGATCTTAGCAGGAGCCCCAGGACTCTTTGGAGCCTGAGACCCCAACCGGATGAATGTTTCAGACCATGTCCTAATGAGTCAACGTCTTTAAACCTTGAGTATAAAATTAGCTGATACAAATGAATGATACTATGGCAAATGGAAGGCTGGTGTCCATGCTACGTTTGAGATGTTGCAAGTTTGGTCAGACAGCGAGTTGTTCTGGGCATTTCAGAAATGCTGGTGAGAGAGCTTCCATGAGCCAGAGGACTTCTGACTTCTGCAGGGGAGCCAGATGATAGCAAGCTGCAGAGGGCACCATCACTCTAGGGCAACCTGGAGCAGTGAACTCTGCGTCTATTGCACTTGCACTTCCTGGATCCCTTGTACAAACACTGGGATGCCAGGTCCTCCCTGCTGACTGCACCGTGGAAATCCCATCTCACCAACTCTCAGAGAAAACCACAGAGCCGTTGCTACTGACAGCAGTTATCTCAACTGGTCTGAACAGTGATGAACTCCAGTCTTTTACTTCCCTTTTTAGCCAGCAGTCCCTGGTGTTGTTCACCACGGGTTTAGAGAGGATGGACCGTCCTTTCACTACGTAAGCATATATCAAATCACCATGATGTACACTTTAAATATCATACAATTTTATTTATGAATTATACCTCAATATATCTGACAAAAGAAAATGATATTAAAGTCTTCGGCATCCAAGTGATACCATACTTTGCAAAGGTCCTTATACAGAACAGGCAAGATGCCCTAAGTACAACTCAGCCTACACTCAACTAAACATTTGACCACAATCAATGTTGAATACATCCTTGTGCATTCAAGCTCTCAATCTATCTTTAAAGATGCCTGAGACATGATCTGCCTCTTGATGTAAGAGGGCATTAGCAATGCTGAGAAGCCATTCTGAAGATATAAAGATGTATGAGATGATCTAGGATTTTGCAATTCACAGAGATCCAATGTGAAGTCAGGACGGGAGAGAAAGTCAGGAATGCCGGTAACATCTTTTGTATGCATTTGGTAAGGACAGTCCTTTGGAGCATTTTCTGGTCCCAGAAACTAACCCAGAAGCTAAGGAAGGGCTATTTTCATGAATTGCCTCATTCAGCACCACCAAACTGTATCTGTCCCAAGGAGAGTGACTGGAAGAAGGACTGTCTAAAGAGACACACAGTCATAGCCATCACCCCAACCACAAGCAGTGCAGGCGTGGGGTACAACTGTGTGGTTGGGGCTCATGAAGTGAAGGGGGTGCTGCTTTCAACTCTGCTGGAGAAGGATACAAGGAAGGATTCAATTTGATAGCTTAGCTTGCTGGAACTCTCAGAAAGAGAAATATATTGAAAGTACAATTCCCTAAGTACTCTAGATACCGGAAATGATTTTCATGAAGTAAAGATCTGAAACAAAGTGGGCTTCATTTTTCCTCTCCAGCTATTTTTTCTAGAATCTCTAACAAGCTACTTCAAACAAGTTCAACACTCTTCAGTGTCCACACAAGGAAAGGACTCTGACACTCATCCTTAACCTCTGCTAGAACTTATCCTTGGACGTTTCCAGGTAGCAATGTTTCAAGTCTTCTAGCACTAAAATGTCCTTTATCCTTGCTTATACCTCACCACAGTGTGGGGGACAGGTTTGGGGTGTAATTTGCCAAGATACTCTTCATCTTCACTCTGCGCGCTCTTGCTGAGCCTAGCCCACCCCCTGGGAGTCGCGAAAAGCTAACACTGTCATCTATGTCAGGCTCAATGGATTTTCACTGTTAAGCCCAGTTCCTAGAAGTATGAGCCTTGTTTCTGCCTCCAAAAGGAGAACTCAAGTTCAAGTTAACTCTCGGCTATAGAGCAGGCAAACAATCCTTCAAAATCCAAGCATGTATTTGCCTCACCTAACTCTTGATGGGATGTGTGATCTTTCTGTTTAAATATTAATGAAAAGGCAGGCAGAGTGGGGGAAGAATCACCACAAATAAAGAAAAGAACAAGAAAAAAGAACCCCTCTCTCTAAGCCTCCTATCAATATCTGTGGTCAATCCAGAAAGCGATCTTTTGGACACCCCAAGTCCACACTTCAGTTGAATTCCAAGCATGGAAGTAACCACAGGGCTGCTGAATCTTGTGAGCAGAAAAGGGCTAGTTACATATCAGGATGGACACACTCTTAAAATCTTCCTAGAAAGAAGATGAGAAAATTTACTTATTTATTTTTTACATCTTCTGTACTGAGACACATGTGCCATAGAAATAGCAACTGTAGGTGGCTGGGCCTAATTAACGACCTTCAGTTCTCTGCAGGGAAGAACTGATCATCTCTCCTACTGCAATTTTTTCCTTCTGATAAAGAGTTTACTTTAGTCTTCCATTGTTCTTCAATAAGTTGGTTTGATGGTCACTGTGAGGTTCACAGACATTAATCAGCCAGCCTTTCCCAGCCTTTCTCAAATCTGACTTCATGCCTTAGAGATAAAGGACAAAGAACCTGTGGATGGGAAATGAACAGCCACTGAAGACGCTGAGCTTGCAGTGCGGCCCCTGCGTGCCTGTGAGGGATGGGGGCGCGTTGCTGAGTGCTTATTTATCATGGCACGAGTCGGGCACCACCAAATATTAATACAAGAGTGTGACATGCAATCCGCAATCTGTTGTGTTTGCAAAAGGGGAGCAGAGAAATACTTCAAGGGTGGCAGAAAATGCTGAGGAGGAATGAAATTCTCTTATCAGAATCTTTCTAGTCCATCCAGATATTGGGTAGCAAAATAGCTCTGAACATCTCTTAAAGCCAAGTGTTGCCTGTCAGTGGAAATCTTGCTTGGTATTGCTAAGATAAGATGAGCATAAATTGGGGGTATTCCCTGAGAAAACAGGTTGTTCTCCATTCATTTGGAAATTTGCAAAGGTGGAGGTAAAACAAAAAATAAACGACACGGAGGAAAGAGGGAAATGTTTCCCCAGGTGCAAAGTCTGTTTTCTCTAAAATGTTCCTTAGTTGTAGGAAAGAGTCTAATCAATACACCAAAGACACAGGAGGTTCAGTTGTCTAAAGTGTACAGGCTTTGGCCCTGACCCATTGCCCTTCCACTCAACCAAAGGGGCTGAGAGCTCTTGAGAATCGGTATAGGAAGTTGACATAGAGCACCTTTCACTCAAGTCCATGGTAAACAGCAGTAGGGAGGAAGGTGGGCATCTTTGGCTCAGCAGGTAGAGTGGTAACATCGTCTTTCACTCCTGGGCCTCTGCTCAGGGCCACTGACTTTTTCTAATGGTTTATGCTGTTGACTTCAGGTGGACGATGCTCCATCTAACAGGTGAGCTAAATACTCATGGAGCAAATACCGATAGAGTTCAGTTAAATGCTAACTGCTTAGCAACCACTACCATTTTTAAAGCTCCTATTCCCTCTGAGAAAGAAGATCTAAGTGATCAGAATGTGCTTCATCACTTCTGGAAGCACATCCTAAAGTATCATCTGTCTTAGCTCCAGTCTCTCACACTTCACTTTTACCATTTTTTAGCTACTTTTCTAATGCTTTCTATTTTAGATCTGTGAACATGCCTCGCACCAGGGTTCAATAAACCTCAGTTGAATCATAAGATGAACCTGAGTGCATCCATTGACTGCACTTTTCCCCTTGATTCCTTTGTTTCGTTTTCCTGTGTGTGGCTCACCGCCATGGCTCTCAGCATCGCCAAGGTGAATAATGCAGCCTTGCTTCCTTTCATGATGAAAGTATTTTTCCTCATCTGTCAAATAGCTTCCCATATAACTCATTCCTTTCATCTCCTCCAAGTCTCATGCCAGCCTCCAACGATTATTTGCTTAGCCAGATGGGAATGGATGAACAGGGTGCTGATAGGGTGAGTGGGATGTGAAAGGTCAGGGCTTAGGGTGGAGGGCAGGCAAAGCCATTCCCCTTATTGTCTTCAGAGCTGCCTTCCAGCTGGGCTACTCTGTGGTCAGCGCTGACCTTACAGGGGGAAAGTAGGACAGGCAGGCTCTTCTTTTATTCTACCACTTGGCCTGGGCCCACTTCTTTCTAAATGCTTAATCAAGGTCTTAACGAATCCCTCATGGTCGGTGAGTGGGCCTGGAGACAGTGTGAAGGACTGTGTAAATGGAAGCAGGAAATGCGGAGGCACACACGGGGAGGGCTTGGAGTGGAGGGACTCGAGAGAAGAGGTCAGACATGAGTTAATGAGTCTCTGTGATGTTACACTGATGGAAGTTCTTTCAGTTTGCGAAATGATTCAAACTTTTAAATAAGCATTCTCAGTTGAATGCTGGAACAACCTTAAGGAAGATGAGGCAGATCAGTTCTGTTTTATGGAGGGGAAAACTGAGTTTAAATAAAGTTTGGGGATTCTTCCGAGAGCATGGACTACTCAATGTCAGGCTCTGAACTAGACCGCTGTGGCACCCCACTCCAGGTTGCAGCTTAGTAACCGTGACGTGCCATGCTCTACCTGTCTTCCCTGCAGAACCTGCAGGAGATGTAGCTCGTGTTTGCTTCTATTGCTGAAGGGACATCGATAGGACTCTTGATCTGAAAACGTCCAGTTAGTTCAGACTCACTGTCAGCCTTTTGTCTTCACACAGCTCTCTGGGCTTCAGAGGCTCATGATGTCTCTGTTCCTTTCCCCTTCCCATCCCTTAGGGGGATTGAGGATAGCGGAGCAGAGAAAAGGGAGCCATCCTCGTAGTTTCACCAACTCCCAGTCAAATCTACTGCCATCCTCTAAGCAACTTTAGAGTAGGAGCCTCAGTGATGCACAAGGAGGAGACGGGTTGGGGGAAAGGGAGGCTCCGGGAGGAAGGGTGGGGAAAACAAAGCAAGGGGGATACTGACCTTGCAACAAAGTTGAGCTTGTAGGCTCATTTAGTTCTAAATCAGGTGAGGGACATACAGGAGAGAAAACATGAAAACAAACACATATATTATATACAGTAGCTATATATTTGTCATATATAGTTTGTATAATGCCTTTCACAAACATTTCTGTAAGAATGGATAAATAAAGACACAAAACCAAAGGCGGCAAGACGAGATGCAGCATGAGAAACACTAAAAGCTTGATGTTTCCATGCTCGGGTGGGATGATGGGGAAGTGAGTTAGCCACGGCACATTTCCCAGTGCCGATGGATTAACTCTTCCCTCTTGCTCAGCTGGGATACTGCCTTAGTGATGAAGGCCCAAACTCCCTTTCTGGATGAGATTTCTGCCCCACATCCTCAGCCCCACCGTTTCATTTGGGAGACCAAATTCAGGACTTCTGACCCCATGACCCCACAACAGGAACCAGGTCCTCCGGGGACCCACTGTGGTTCTGGGCTGTGGCAGCAGTATTCTCCGAGTCCCCTGCAATCTTTGCAATCTCAGGGATCAGATGCCCAGAACTCTGCTGCTTCTTGCTATAAGGACCACTCTCCCCCGCTGGTTTATGCACCCTCAAAGACGGTGACCACAGGGGCAGCCTTCCAGGCCGTTTTTGGTGTTCAGCTCAAGTGGGGATGCTGCACATTGACGTGTGAATTGGTGGCAAAATGATGACAATTTAGCTGGCTTTTTGTGCTGCTATCAGGGAATGACTTTGTAACAAAGTTTGTATATTCAGGTAAAGGTTGCTTTCTAATCTGCCCACGGCTCGAGTTAAGAGGTCTTTTTGAGGATGAGAAATTGTGTATTTGTCACCTTAATGATGGTGAAGTTCACTCAATTAGGAATTTAGAGGACGTAATGATGTCTGGCCTGGTCGAGGCTAGAGTCGACAAGATTAACGCCCATCTTATATATTAATGGGATTTCACTAGCTCTGTGGAACCATGTCACCCACAAGGCATTTGTGTGATGGCTCTCCTTCAAAATGACCTCCCAATTGAGGCTATAATACTGGTTTCTGTTTGGTTACATTCGGACACGTTACAAGTTTTTTCTTCCTTTCAGAGACTTTGCGTCATATAAAGGCTCTGGATGTTCTGTGAGTTAAAGAACACCCCTGTGCACCCATTCATCTTTGCGTGACCCAGACTTTCTAAATGTATCTGAATACTGACGATCACTTTTTAATATATTTTTTAAAGAACGCTGGACTCAAGAAAGGTAGCAATTGTAGGAAGATCCCAAATGAAGCACAGCGGGGAGGCCGATGTGGAGGCAGAGGCTTTAATTGCCACACATGGGTCTGCTGAAAAGAGATCTATGCCACATGCTTCGCTGCTTTCCTTGTCACAGAAGTCAGCTATTTTGCTCTTAAAGTTTACTTCTTCTCTCTATTCCCATCTTAAGATGGCTTAAAGGGACGAGGCCAGGGAATTAGACTGAAGTGATAAAGCCAACAGCAAAACCATTCCATGCATCCCAATCAGAGAACAAGGAGGTTAAAGGGAGAAACAGACTGTTTACAAGAACCAGGACTGCTGGGGCAGAGAGCAGGACTGTGAGGGGTGGGAGTGGGGGAGCCCTGGGGAGCTTTACATTTGCAAGGCAAGAGGAGGGGTCCATTTCTTTCTAATCCTGGCCCTTCTGTTCCTGCAGACAGACACCTGCCAAAAAGCCAAAAAGGCCTGACAAATGTGAGGGGCAATTATGACTATCCCTCTGTGAGAGATGTCAGACAGATCCATCACTCTAATCACAGCTCTGCCCATTCTGAGCTACCAGCTCTGGGATCAAGGGCAGCCTGCCTCTTCCCAGCCCCCCTGGATAAAGCCGGGCTTTATTTATGTGCTGTGGAGAAGGTGGAGAGAATGCTATTTGAAAGCAGAGATGGGTCAATGGAGCAGCCAAGGTGGGCGCTTCTGGGCAAGCCCAGTCCTGCCACGGAGGGGGATGGGCAGGGGTGGCAGGTGCAGGACTTGGAGCCATGGGACTAGCTAAGAGTTCTCAGAAGAAGAGGAATTTCCACTCTTGCTAATTACCGGCTGATGTCCTCACCTTTCCCTCCCCAACACACTCAGGGGTACTTGTTAACATGGAGGGCTGGGGTCCCCTCTGAAAAATCTCAAGAACTTGTTGGGGTAAAGAGGGTTGCCCCTGAAGCAACTGGGGCTTAAGGTGTGACCTGTAGGGAGAATCTGCATCTGAGGAGCAATGGCGCTGTCACCACACACCGGAGTCCTGCCTATTGACACACACCTGACCCGGCTCGGCACAGGAAGCAGAGCCTTCCCGGCTCCCACGGAGCTGGCGTATTTGCTGCTTTCACTTGATTTAACAGCCAGTGTAGTTACTAGAGGCAAGGAAAGCATAGCGATTCACCTCACCCACACTCCTCTTTCGATAATTAGTTGTTTAATGAATTAATGTATGAATGACTGTGTGATTCTATCAGGATGGTGGGCTCTTGGCTGGACAAATGTCTTAATCCAGCCAGACAACACCCTTTGACACAAATGATGACATAGGGAACCCCCCCCCCCTTTTTAGGCCAACCCCACCTCTGAAGCTAATATATTCTTTGGTGAATATAATCCAGTTTCTCTTGATCCACTGGCTGGAACCAGTTTCAGAAATAGTAACATCGTACACTAATTCAGTGAACAAAGTGTTAAAATAGTAAATGGATTCTTTACTAGTATACCCAGTTAGAATCCCCATGGTCAGTTTAAGAGCTATCACTGAGGAGAAAAAAATGAAAAATCACTTCAGCCTCCCAAAGTCCTTTCTCCTTTTCAGGATTTTTCCCATTATAGAATGAAATTTCAATATTGTGTTCACTGTCCTGCTATCTACTTTTATACATGTGCTAGACTAGTTCCCTTCCACTCCCCTCCCCTCCCAGCTTTCTTGTTCCTCTCACTCACCCCTGCTTCACTGGTCCTGAGTCTCCTCTGTGGGTGTCTCCTCCACAGGACCCCCTCCCCCTTCTCCTGCCCAGCTCCAGGAGGCTCAGTCTTACCAAAGAGTGTGATGCTGGCATTGGTATGGCCCAGCTTGTTGGAGGCCACGCAAGTGTAGTTTCCGTAGTCATGTTCAGAGACATTGAAGAAGATGAGCTTTGAGAGGAAAGGTCTGTTTTCCACTTTGACCCCCTTCTTTCCTTCCACCAGTCTGAGACAAACAAGAGAGAGGCAGAAAGGGAGAAGAAAGGCAGTGGTTATATTGTTCTCATAGGAAGAAGACAGACTCTGGAATGAATGGTCTTTTCACAGCCCCCTTCTGACATCATTAAAACCACCATCATTAAAACCACCACTACTCAGCTACACAGTAGGCTCACACACCATGACACACAGAACTGTACTTCCCTATGGCTTTGTTCATGCCTGGAGCCATGCCTGGTGCTACACAGCTATTCCTCTTCCTATATAGATATTTAAGTTCTCTGAAGGCAGGTCACTTCAACAAATACAAGGGGCCAGCTGCATGATGCTCAAAACAACATTATTTACACAGTAGGTGCTCAAAATTGTGGACTTAATTGACACCAATGATGGTGATATGAAGATGGTGCTGGTGGTGATGATAACGACCATGGCAACGAAAAACCCACTCTTCAGCGAGAAGAGTAACCTGAGGGGGTTGAAAGAACAATGTTTTTCAAGCACCTGGGTAATCAAATTTTCCCTTAGGAACTTGAGGCATTTTGCAGTAATACCCTATTTTTGTTATAAATAGGGAAAAAGAACCAGGGATTGTTTTGCTTTACACTGGGGGCTCTGAAGTGCTTGGGAGAGAATTGTCCACAGTGTCCTCCTGGAAGAGGTTATAGATTCCGAAGACTATGACCCCATAGACTCAAGACAGTGTCCCAAGTGGTCTCACATGCCACAGATGTTCATATTAGTGTGAGGGGCTACAAAGAAATACTACAGATAATGGAGGAACTGTCAGACAAACATGAGAACCATGGGTTCCATTACACATGGACAGAATAAGGAGAAAGTTGCTCTACGGGCTTCTGGGGCCATTCCCCCCACCTTAAGAGGTTGTTGGCAGTGATTCTTATTACAATTGCATGTATAAAAATTATGTGCCCAACTCTCTCCCTTCTAGAAACTCTGGAATGCTCTGTTTCAGAGACTGGGCTTTAAGCTAATCTCTTACTTTCCCTGAAACAATCTACCTTCTTTGCCCAGAACCTGAGTCTATGCTATGGGTAGAAGAAATGCTGGTGGGGGAGAAGGTGCTGAATGGAGGATCCCAGGGTCAAAGACCTCAGCTGCTTGATGAAGACCTGGCTGGAGCAGGATGCACAGAAGATCAACGTTAAGGTGGACACATAATACGACGGGCTCAGAGGACGTGGACTGAGTCATCAAGCTGAGACAGGAAATTTCAAGGCAGAAATAGAAAGTGAAGCCCAGCAAGACAATGATGAGAAAATGCTTTATGAACTAGAAAGTATTGTTCAATATGAGGTGAGTTGTATGGAACTAGGTGGTGAGAACATGGCCGGTCCCCGGGACACAGTGCACTCTGGTCCAGAAAGCAGCTCCTGTGTCAGTATCTGAAGGTGTTGTCTCTGCAGGGGACAGAAAGTTCCTCTCTACCACCACAACTTACGCAAACCATGATCCAAAGAGAAAGTCAGCCTCTGGCTTCCAATCTCAAGCAACATCTGTCTTCAGGGACATTAGAAGGTTATTCAGAGGAACTGAACTCGCTTTTCATTATGTAGCTTTTCCTCTGGGAGCCTCCTTCCCTCCTTAGCTAGGGGCAGTGAACTGGCCTGAGTCCATGAACTTCATTAAAACAAGCGCACTGTCCTTAAGGAAGGAGGTGTCCGGCTGTGTGACCAAATGCTACCTTGATACTTTCGACTTGCTTTGTAGATGTGGCTGCTTTAGGGGATGCTGCCCAAAGAAGACACCCCCCACCACCCAGCAGGAGGCTTCCTTCCATGTGCCCCTCGAATGTATTGATGCCAGTTGCCTTCGTGACGCCATTCCTGGGCTGGGGAGGAAGCCTTCACGTGCGAACCAAGCTGTGAATTAGATTTCAGCTCGGCAGTGGAGAGAGACACTTAGTGAAGCAGGTTCCTGTTTGGCAGCTCTGAAATGTCTTTAGCTAAAAGCAGCATAGGGTGGCCAGCGGCACTTTGCAGCACTTTGCAGCTTCTGGGATGACACACTTGCCTTTTCTCCATGTGGTCGCACATTGCCTCACCCCATACTGTTTGAGACTTCAGTTTCTTAATGAAGTTCTAGGCTTTTCATTGGCCCCTGTTCCTCAGGAGGGTGGCCCAGATTAAGTACAGGCTCCCGTTTCCTCTCCTCTGATTGACACATACACAAGCAATGAACTATAGCTGACTGGTGCTAGTGCTTTGTCAGAAGAGACGTCTCCGCTGAATTTGGAGAAAACTGCCTGCCCCATCACAGACTCCTTCATTTGGGTCAGAGTTCCTCTCATCTCACCTGGAAGGTGAGCTGGCTGGTAGCTGATGAATCTTCGGAGCCCCTGCACCTCTAGCCTACACCCCAGTTATTCTATGCAAATATATATATGTATACATATATACATACTTAAAAGTGAGAAAGTGCTGCTTCTCATTTGGGAGGATTCTGAGGAGACATGATGAATCTTAGGATGAAATGCTTTGGTTCTGAACAAAATTCAGTGATGGATTTGAGACAGGACAAGTTTTGGTGACTTGAATGACCTCATAAAGGACACCGAAGGCACACTGAAGCTACTCCAAGCAGAAGGGGCACTAGTGGGGTCACCCTGCCGAGGCTCCTCACTGCTCTCCCGTCTGTACCCTCTTCACTCCTTTCCTTTCTCAGCCTCTCCTCCTCCATCACACCTTCCCACTCTCCAACCCGCAGACCCCAGGACTTGCGGGCATTCCCCCCAATCCATTTTTATGAAATTGTTCTGAACACGGACAGCTCTTGCTCATTTCTTTGTTGTTCACCCACCTTAAAATAGCTCTTTGATAACAGTAATTGTCATGTTGCCTGACTGTACCGAGCTGCTGAACCCTGTGCTGAGGAGCCATTTGGTAAGTCCTCGCAATGACAATCCGCAGTGAATCACAACAAATAACTCTGGCGGCGGCTGCAATAATGAGCAGGAAGGGAAGAGTCCCTTTCTCTTTTCTCCTACAGAGAAAGAACAACCTGGGCACAAAGGAGGGCTCGACTGGGTCAGCGACTCTTTTCTACCACCGCTGACTGTGTCTAGAACTGAAGTGGAGACAGACGGGCTAGCTCCAGCTAACTTGTTAGCCACTGCCAGCGCCCGTGAGCGTCCCTGACGCCTTAATGCAAGCCTGAGAATGTGTTAAAAATAGCGTCAGGCGGAACACACTATTTTCTTGACCTAGAAAAAATTCACAGGCCTTCCAATGTTCCTAGTAGCCTTGCCATGGAGATTTTGCTTTCCTAAAAAAGTGTTTTCTCTCAGGTCTGTTTGTCGAGTGGTAATTCTGAATGGCTATGTTCACAATAAAGCTGAAGGACATTAATATTAAGAAAGGACTAATTTGCACATTATTTGTCTCTAGATACAGGAGGAATTCAGAAGAGGATTTTATTGGAATTCATTTGCAACCATTTAGAATCAGGAAAACTCTTCTTTTTTTGGAGGTGGTGGGGAGAGGCTGAGAGGGGCCTTTACCTTTTGTCATCCTTGTACCACTGGAATTCTGCAGAGGGAACTGCTGAGGCTTCACACTGCAGTGTCCCCTTCTGTCCCACGGGGACGCCTGTACCCTTAGCTTCTGAAATGTATGGTGGATCTGTAGAGAGAAAATATTCTGTAGCAATTTAAAATGCATTCTAGAAGAAGACAGGCTGCCTCTACCACTGATTTTGTTTTCTTCTCCCTGATGTACCTGTGCTTAGTTGAGCTGACAAATCGCTATACAAATTGTGCCAGAGAATAAAGGCATTCAACATTGTTCTAAGGAGAAGCCTGGTCTTCCTAGCATTTATTGCTTCTGTTCTCCACTGTGCAGAAATGGAATGGCCAGGCATTCAGGCATATTTCCTGTTTAAACTTTTTAACTTTCATAGGAGGATGCCAAGCCATCAACCCTACACCCCATATGTTGACAGGTAGCACCTTTAATCAGCCTTATAGAATTTCTGCACACTACTTCTTGCCAGAGTATATAACCTCGAACTATTCAATTCCCATCAAAAGCTCAATTGCAAGAAATAATATTCATGGAGAATTGCCTGAAGGATATACAGATCAGTCATTCTTCTAGGTATTCTAAAATGGGTCCCTGAGTCGAGCCAGACCAAACTAGACCCTACATACTTGGCCTGCATTTATTTGAAGTCTTTACCAAACAGTTCCTACAGTTTGCAGTGAAGCACATTATGAGAAATAGCCATAATAAACTTACTAGTCTGTTTATTGCAGAAATATCACATGTAATATTGACTACATAGTGGTCCCTCCTCATTTGTGTGAGATACATTCCAAGACCCCATGTGGATGCCTGAAACCACAGACAGTACCAAATCCTATATATTTATATCATTTCCCCCCTTCCCCATGACATTCCCCTTCCCCATTTCCCCCTTCACCATGACAAAGTATAGTTTGTACATAAGGCACAGTAAGACATAAAGAACAACAACAAATAATAAATTAGAGCAATTAAATAATACACTATAGCAAACATTACATTGATGTGGCCTCTCTTCCTCTTTGTCTTTCAGAATAGTTCATTGTATGACATATTTTCAGGCTGTGGGTAGCTGAAACCACGGAAAGTGACACTACAAATAAGGGGGCACTACCAAATCTCAGAGAATTCTATTTGTGGGGAACCTACATAGAAATTTCTCTTGGTTCTCATTGCCAGCAAAAGTGTTTCTCCCAAGCAATTAGTCTGCTTTCATCTTATGGAATAAATGTTAATGATGTTTCTACTCTTTGCTTTAGCAAACCAAAGTCAAATTCAATATTTATTGCCTTGGAGTATCTATTTCATGCACAGACTTATCTTTTGTTTTCACTTATTTTGTTTTTCTTTCTGCTAGTATTTCTTCACTCTCTAGGTTAATCTTCACTAACTGTATAAAGTTCCTTTTTTGGAAAAAAAAATGTAGTGGGGTGCATAAAACGGTACCATTATTACCCCATTTCCTTGCATTTTAAAGAGCTATCTCTTCATTAGTTTCAAATTGTAATGGAGACGAGAATATTAAAGAGTGAACAATCGACCACACCTCTCCCTTCACACCACCCACGATTTGCAAGAGAAAGGCTCCTAGTCTGCTGGTCTAGTCCTTGGGTTCTATTCTCTTGTATGACTTCTTGGGAGGGGCACAGAAGAGACCACTTTCAGAATGTTATGGAGAACTGAGTCATAGTGAGGGACCGAGAGGAGGGGAGAAAAGGGAAAAGGGAGCTAGGCTGGTGTCAGAGCCAACTGGGAGCTGGTAAACAATCATGAGAGGTCAAGAGCAATGATCTTCATGTGTCTGGGATTCTGTACCTCTATTAGTGAAAATCAAGTTTTGAGTTATGCCGTCTAACATGCATATGTTTATTTATATTTCAATTCTGAATGTATATTATATGTAATTGTAAAATATATATAAGGAAGAGATGAAATGAATACACCATAAATAGAAATTGTAATATTTCCTTCATACACATGCTTTTGTTTTGTAACCCTATATGGAGATGACTGATTTAGAGAGTGAGAAGCTTGGGGACATTAAGAGTAAAATATGAGGGAAGTTGAAATTTGAACACATTTCTATAAATTATGCATTGAATGCCATTTAATGATCTTCCAGAAATGTGACTCAAGTTTGGGATTATATTAAATTACTTGCAGCTAAATTAAAAAAAAAATCAGAGGGGCCTCCCCGGTGGCGCAGCGGTTGAGCACTGCGCTGTGGAGCTGTTGGCAGCGCATGGTGCGGGTTCGACGCCCAGCTGGGAGAATCCCACATGGTGCGGCAGACCTCTCCTGCCTCGCCTGCTGCTCCTCTCAGCAGTGTATTTCTGATCTGCCTGTTCTACTCCCCACTCTGTCTCTGGTGAACCCTCTCGCCGCCCCACGCCTCTGGCCTCTACTCCAGCTTGTATAAATAAGTATTAAAAAAAAAATCGGAGTTTGGAATTGTCACTTTGGAAAGCAGGGCATGGACAATGACGTTGCACTATTTTTGACCCAGAGTCAGCAGTTGGTTCTGTCAACTGGCTTGGGCTGTGGCCAGGACAGCCCAGCCTCACGCACATGCAAGGTTCGGCGCCCACTCACAGTTCACGGTGACCTTTACTCTCCGGACCACCGGTGCTGCCACGTCGTTGGAGGCACTGCACTCGTAGTCCCCCGACTGCTCCCTGGTGATGCCCTGGATCTCCAAGTATTCATCTTCACTCACAAAGCCCACAGCTGAAGGACAAGGTGTGGGGAAATAGGAGACAAACACCAAAGAGGAAAACTTAGAAAACAAAGTATCAGGTGGTTATTATACCTATAGAGCATTGTGTCACTTCCTACATTCAGTTTCTTAGGGACTATGCCAATTCTACTCCCCTCCCCCGCTTCCATCCCCAATTTGTCCTCATTTCCCCATGGGCCATCTGAAATGTCTGTATTCCGACCTGGACTAAGCACCATAAGTGATTAATAATTTTGACATTTACACTGCCCAGATCTTACCAAACAGTCCCAGTGCTGGGACCTGAGTTAGGCACCTCCAATGAATATTAACTCTTCATGATTTCAAGCTGTTATTTGGACTGAACCTTTAAGTGGAGAGCTGCCTGCATTCCTGACCATGAATCTATAAAAAAATACCATACTACTAGTTAGGTACTCACACACAAGCCACAAAAGGCCGTGGAGACACTAATAAAATACACTTAACTGTCTGTTTTTAGAGTTAGGCAATCAATTGGATAGGCAGACTCAACTGTGTAGGTTTTGATCTGCAAGAATATTTGGGTAAAAGATCCTGAAGACTAACCAACCAACAATGGACATTCCACTACCTAAGCACACACATGGCAGAAAGTAAAGAGTGAGACATGTCCCTTATTGTCACCTCTTCATCCTGACACTCAGTTTCTCTAGTGAAAGATTATGAATAATATCATCCTTCGATCTACTGGATTTCCTATCTGAGGTCTGTCCAGGAGTCTTCAATTATGGAAAGACTATGCCATGAAATTCTCAACAAGGGATTTCACAATTCTCTCCATGGTCACTTAATCTTTCCCTTCCTTGCAAGAAAATGGGACAAAAGGTTACTGTATACATTCCAGGCTCATCCTGCCTCCTCTGTTAAATAAGAATAATTAGCTTGGCAATATATTTTATCATGTATATTACTTTTAAGAGTAAAAAGAGGTGCTAATGATAATGATTATGGGATAACTAGCATTTGTTGAGATTGTCCCTAACAACTGAGACACATTTCCTAGGCATAATATCTGCATAGTCTTAATATCTCACAGGGGGGTTTAAAGTAGCAAATGAAAAATATGCATGAAAGCACGCTCATGTGCTACACACCTGTTGCTTTATCGTTAGTAATCCCATAATCTGTCTGGAGGCACAGATTCAGATGGAACAAAGCAATGATAACATGAGTGATACCAGAAGGGGGATAAAGTAGCATTTCTCTCCAGGTGATAATGTCCCACAGCCCATCATAACTGTACATATATATAGGCTGATCCCAAGCATGAAAATGAAAGCAGTAAGAAACTAATAGAATGCACATAATGAGGTCTATTCATGACATATGTGTATGTAAGGTCTGGTCATAAATTTTCTGAGACATTGTTTAGGTCACCATTTTTTGTTAAGAAAACAACAAATCAATAACAATAATGATTATAAGATGACTGTTTTGTAAATAAGGAACACTACCACTACCTGTTCAAATCTTCTGGGACTTATTGTGCCTCAAAAGAGTAACAAATCCAGTCGGAACATTTCCTCACATTTCTTTAGGCCATATGAAGCCGCTACTATGTACAATCAGAAACTGTACATTCTTTTACCTCTATTACCAACAGAAAAGCAGATCAGCCTTTATCTATTTCATAGTAAGAGTTATTAAATTCACAAAAAGAATCAGGAACATGTTAAAAAGTAGAAAACCAAAACCTTTTGGTTTTCAGCTTTTTGAGAAGACAGCATTAACCCACAGAGAGTCATAATCTCAACCAGTAAGAAGCTTCTATAAGCCTTTATTATTATTATCTAAGCATGATGGGTGGGTATGCTAGACTTGGTTTGAGGAAGATTGGAGGAAATGAGAAGAGGTTTAAATGAAGAATTATTATTTCTTTTTATGTTGTCATTGTTTATTTGCTACCAACTTGGAGTCTACATTCATCAGATCTTTCCCTGATAGAATGCTGTAATTACTGTGCAAAGCATCTCAGAGACCAGTGTCACACTTAATATTCCCATTAATTTTAAATGGTAGTCCTTGGTACATATGTGTGGCAATTGGTGTCATATTTTAATTAGGCTTGCCCTACACCATCTGAAATTAATAATAGCTCGAATTACCAGTGTAATTTATAAATTAACAGTGCCGTTGCATTAGGAAATAAATTAGCTCTGGACAGCTGTTTCTGGATTGAGCTCCAGTGTCATAGCAGTGACTGGTAAGACCTCAGCTCTCCTGGGAGGCTGTCTACTATACCTTCAAAGCAGGGAAATAAAAAGACGTAGGGTTATCTGGGTATCCTGTTCTTCTTTCCTACTAAACATCATGCATCTATTCCAGTTTTACCATCCAAACATTCTCTTGTGTGACCACAGTAAGAGATACAGGGACCAAGCATTGTTGAGCATGTTAGTGGCCATCCAAATGGAGGATCATACGGGGGCAATCATTGTCATAGACTGAAATGCAAGTCCACAAACATTAGGGTAATCACAAACAAGAAGGAATCATGTTTTCAGGAGGAGAGGACATAAGTATTAGCATACTTTTATATATTAACATCAATCAATCATATGAGTGAAGGAAGTAGATGACTTAAAATTTTGAGGACGTGTTTTTTTATTGATCCAGATTTTTATTACCAGAAGAGAATTTACATTTAAATCATCCCACAAAAAACAAAGGCTTAATTTTACTATCAGATGTTCGCCAGACAAAATTTAAAATTAAGTTATGGAGAGAAGACCTCAACAGTGCCATTGTTTGCCGTCATTATATGTACACTTTCTGATTACACTGGATAAGAGGCATAAAAAAGTAACTTGTATATAGTAAAACACATTCTAAATTTTGGCTTTCATTGTCATTAATTTTCTCTGTTGTTTTCTACATGGAAAAACCAGAGAGAAACCATCACCACACATTTTGAACCACCAGAAACGAAATTCCATAGGGGATTCTTAAAACAAATAAACCCCCTAAATCCCACTAACCTGAAATCTGAAGTCATAATGATTCAAGGGTAGGTTTCCTTTAACAACATTTGTACTCTGGCGTTAAAATGAACAATTCTTTATTATTAATATGAAGAATTCATACAAAATTTTGGAGGAAAAAAAAGACCAGATCAACAGCACACACTTTTCAAAATACTAAAGGAAATTCTTGGTGAAGAGATACCAGTGAGAGGGAGCAAATCACTTGATAAAATCCTCTTAAAAGGAACTCTTTGTGGTCAATAGCTTCTCATTTATAAGTCTGCTTTGCCTTTGCGAAAGAAAATGTAACTTTGGTGGAAATGACACACTCATCTTCCTAAAACATCCCCTTCATCATGTCACACCCCTCCAGACACTAAAAATGGCTCCCTATTTTCTGTAACATCAAGGACTAACTCCACTGCCTTATCAAAGTCCTTCATAAAGTTGCCCTGATCTACTCATCCAAGTCTATCTCCCATTAGTGCTGTGCAGAAGACAGCAGATCACCATGGTAAATAAAGAGCAAATGTTTGGGATCAAACTCAATCCTCTATCTGCATGTTTCTGATGTGTTAAGTAACCTAATTCCTCTGGCCCACCATGCCTTCATCTGCACCATTCAGTTAAGATAATGTTATCTCCTTCTAGAGGTTCTGTGAGGATGAAATACAGCAAATGGACAATGTAGTGCACAGAGTCACGTGATCAGGTCCTCACAAGTGTTCACCGCTGCAATAATCACCACTGCCACCAATGCTACCCCTACCACAGCTCTTAGCCAGGCTGGGTTTTCACCTTGGACAAGCATGATCCTTCTTCACAAATCGCTTCTACTGCTTAAAAGCTATGTTCGTTTGTCTACTAAAGTAATCACCTCCTAACTTTCAACTCCCGATTTTTCCAAGGAAATTTTCTGTTATGGGTTCAATTGTGTGCCCCCTCCCCTACCAGATGTAGGTCAGGGTTCTGACATGAATAACTCAGAATGTGACCTTAATTTGGAAATCAGGTCTTTACAAAGGTAATCTAGTTAAAATGAGATGTTAAGGTGGACCCTAAAGCCCCCCCACCCCGCAAGCGTTCGGTGTACTCATGGAATTTGACATAGAGGCAGACATGCAAAAAGGGAATACAGTGAGACGACTGACAGGGAAAGATGGTCATGGGAAAGGAGGGATGCATTTACAAGCCAACCCCATAAAAAGCCTGGCAAACTCCAGAAGCTAGAACAGGCAAAGACAATGTGCCCCTCTCATTGTCAGAGAGAATATGGACCAGTTGATACCTTGAATTTGTATTCTAGTTTTGAGAACTATGAGATGAGACATTTCAGTTTTTTAAGCCATCCAGGTTTGTGTTTTATTGTGATGACCCTAGGAAGCCAATGCAGCACCCCAACCCCTTTTATTTCCTAACCTTCAATGCCTGTGGATGTCCTGCAATCTTGATGCAGGTAGAGATCAGCTAGTCTTTAAAATAACAAAATAGTTAAACTAAAGAACATGAAGGTCATATAATTCTGTAGTTCCTGCACGATAACTTATTAGAACCTTAGTAGAATTCTCTAGAATATTTGCTTAGATATAGATTTCTAGATCCCACCAGAAATCAGATTTTCCTGAACTGAGAAGTTTTAATAATCTTAGCAGAAAATTTTCAGGTATAGCCACATTTGGGAATTAGTGTATTAGTAACATGGGAAATCAAAGCTTAGGGAAGCCATAATCAGGTCTGGTTGGTGACAGAGAACACCTGGTTTCTTGATCGCCAATCCATAGCTCCTGCACCTGTGATAGCCTAGTAGTTGTGCTATGCTGCATGCTCTGGTCTTATGACCCAATACAATTGAAACCTTTGAACAGTAGGGATCAAGTGCGGGACATCTCTGTTTTCAAGACACCTAGGGAAGTAATTTACATAATTTAAAAACTGTCAACTTCTTATTCATAGACTGATTGACTGCTGAACTCAGAATTATAGGCTGAATTTAATTAAACAAAAGTCAGGGGCATGACGTTGCTCACCTAATGACGTGTGACACTATCCCCGAGACAATGTCACTTCTGGTACTTGTTCTTAGCATAACAGGTTTATTTTCTGACTTTAAAAAATATCATCATTATTAGCATTCTAACAGAAATTACTTTCCTTAAATATGCTATTTTAAAGCTTTATGGAATGTTTCACATAATTTATATAAAGTTTTGGGGTCAACTATTTCCTGGGGGAATGTATCCTTAATTTTAAAATGCAGATCAATGAGGAAGTATGATTTATCCAGCAGGATTTGTTTTACAGCCAACTTTTCAGGAACACAGCTATTTCATTAAGTGGGAGCTGACAACCCAAGCAGTGAAATGAAGCCAGTTGGAAATGTGATGGCATCTGCCCCCACATCCGTAGAAGAGCTTCACCTGCTGAAAGGGGTGACCTCACCAGTTCACAACCAATTGAAGGCTGGCTGGTCTGTGCAAGTGATACCCCTTTGGAAAAGAAAACCCCAAGTTTCTGAGTTCATTGATTGGGTGTTTAAAAGTTTCATAACTGAAAATAATAATAGCCACAATTATCATATTTATCGCACCCAAGAATAAGCTTGTCAGGAGAACAGCTGTAGCTGTTGAAGAGGAGAGGACACAGCTGTCGGCTTGCTTAATATTTTTATGGCATAGATACCAGCTGAAATAAAAATCATTGGGCCTTGGAAACAAAAAAAAAAATAATAAACCCCCCAAAACATAGAATCCCAGAATTTGAGAGTTGGAAATAATTGTTTTTAAAATTTAGTTCAGTTGTTGTGTCTAGTCTAGTGGTAGACTAGTACTCTCACCACTGCTCATTCTCTCTCAGTAGGTATCAGGATGTTTCTGTTAAACCCAGTCTGGGTGGTGGTGCTGTAGACTGAGTGCCAACACCTACCAATGAACGGAGAACACCTTACCCTTACCCCTCCCTCACAGAGAACACAGCACAGCCTTTTGCGCATGCGCACAGCCTACACCCTCATTACTGTGCCTCCCTCACTTTGTCAGCAGAGGCAATGGCGGGGTTTTTACAGAGGCGGGAGAAAGGAAGATCATGAAAAGACTTGTATTTAGGCACATGGTGGGGCCTCCTAAAACTAATCAGAGGTAACAGATAAAATTGAGGGTCTCCAGGCATGCAGATGGACCCTAAGTCTCCTATTACCGTGGCACTGCTGCCCCATCAGGATGGAGGTGCGTCCGCTACAGACAAAATCCAGATGGCAACATCTGCTGTAACAGGGCGAGATGATCAATGATAAAAAGCATTTTTAAATGTGTTCATGTTAAATTACTGACACAGAATAACTTCTGAGGGTCTGCTATCAGGCTGGAGCAAAATGGCTGAAGAGAGTCTCTTGGGGGGTCTGGACACCACCAGTGCATACTGTGCTGTGGGGTCCTGCAAAGCTCTAGTGCTCGCACAGACGACCTGATAGGAAGGGCTGGCTGGCAGTTGACTTATCCATACCTCAGCTTCCTCTTCTGTAAGATGGGGGAAGATAACACTGGGAGTATTAAATAAAATTGTGGGAAGTTCTTAGAACATAGCAAGCTCCAAAACATTAAACCATCACTAGCATTATTCTTACTGCTTCCTCAGATCAGTTTGTATATATTTTTTTAAGATTTATTTTATTTATGCATACAAGCTGGGGTGTCGGCCAGAGGTTTGGAGTGGTGAGAGGATTCACCAGAGACAGAGTGGGGGAGCAGAATAGGCAGACTGACTGAAACACAGAGGAGTGGGCAAGGCAGGAGAGGTCTACTGCGCCATGTGGGAAGCTCCCTGGTAGGGTATAGAATTGGTGCTGCAATGGCTCTGGATAGCTTCATAGTGTTGTGACTTAACCCATTGCACCACCAGGGAGGCCCGGTTTGTATATATTTTGATATACAAGATCTTGGATACATGAAAATCTCAACTCAAAAATGAAAGCATAATCAGATCTCTGCTTTTCTAGTAGGACTCTACTATAAGCTTTATAAAGGACTCACACAGAGCCTTACACTAGAAAGTTCTACTTCCTTCACTTAAAATAGGATGGGATTTACAGGGGATATAATTTTTCAGGATCATTTCTTTTAAGAAAGCAGATATGTAGTTGCATAGCCCATGTGAGACCTGCTGAGGGCTTGAGAAATGTCTCCAGTTTCACAACTAGGAATGAAAGGATATAAGTATAGTTTATATTTATTTTTTTTCTCCTTTTTTTTCCTCCTTGACCTGTCCTTTGGATACAGATAACATGGATGGCAGAAAAAAAGAGTGTGGTGACCTCCAAGAATGAGTGAACTTAAAAAATCTCAGGGAAAAAAAAAGTGCTGGAGAGCTTTTACTGATTAACAGCACTGAGGTACAGCCTCAAACAGAAAATTACCTTTGATATAAAACATAGGGATCCTCTTTAGGGAATGGGACAGACTGAATTGTAAATGCAAGAGGAATCTTCCTTAAATACGTTAGTGTTGGTGCTGGTAAGGCAGGATCTAAAATGGAAAGAGAAGATTGCAGGGGTATCCCCTTGCCATTACCTACCTATGTTGGATTTGTCTCTATTGCATATGGTTCTTTTTTTTTAAAGATTTATTTATTTATGCATATAAGAACTGGAATGTAGGCCAGAGGTGTGGGGTGGTGCGAGGATTCACCAGAGACTGAATGGGGAACAGAACAGGCAGATAGATTGAAATACACTGCTGAGGGGAGCAGCCCGCAAGACAGGAGAGGTCTGCTGCGTCATGTGGGAACCTCCCTGGGCGGGGATCGAACTTGTGCTGCAGTGGCTATGGATAACTTCATAGTGCTGAGACTTAACCCATTGTGCCACCAGAGAGGCCCAGCTCTTTTTTTTTCTTTTTTTTTTTTTATTACAGGGGAGATGTATTCATCATTTCCCTGGGCTTTCTGTCAGTGTCCTAAGAACTGGTTGCTGCTGAGCGCCTTCAACTTGTCACTGTGTCTCCTACAGAGAGAAGGTTAACATTCCCAAACAGCTTCATTGCTCACTAAGCCCTTTGCTTCAGATGGAAATGCAAACTGATAGCATGAAAATAAATCTATTAACCTGACTCCATCACAAAGTGATAGACATTTAATAAAATATTGCACAAACTGGTACCAACTATAAATTGTGTATCTCTATCCATTCATTCACCATCTATGCATCTGTCTAATCTATCTAGAAATAAAGACAGTAGCGAGCACTTATTAAGAAATCAGTTGGTAGTTGAAACTGAACATATGCATATGTTTGAATATGTATAAATACGCATATGTAAAATGCAGTATATTATTTTATCCCTTAAATTTTTGATTGGGAAATTTTCTGGGAATTATTAAGGGACAACTGCAGCCCAAAATGTAATTATATGAAAATGAGCCTTTGATTTCACAGAAACAGGTCCTGTGTATTTCTGAGGTTGATTCCTTCCCTTAATGATATGACACTAGTTTTCTTTGCAAACTGAGGCTGCAGCAACCGGCTGGGACCTGGGAGTTGTGTGCCCCTCTGCTGTGTGCCTTTTCTCAAGGCCTGTCAGCTTGCTCGGTTTTGCATGCAGACCCTCTATTATGGGTGATGATATCAAAGTCAGAAAGCACACAGCTGGATGTTTGGAGTTCACAGCTTGATGTCTGGAACCTGGGTATTTGCAGTAGTGCAGCTGATGGCTGCTAAAAAAAATTTAAAAATAAATAAATCAGCTTTGATTTGTAAACTCAGCCAATTTGATCTGAAAGACATTGATAGGGGATAAATATAGAACTCCGCAGTGTCATATTACCTCAGAATCTGGCTGTATGCTGTCTCTTTTTCTAAAATTTCTAGAGCTATAAACTAGGACTGAGTGCTGAGAAATGTGAAGAATTTAAGGGCTTCAAAATTCCTTGCCCAGATTAATTTAAGGAAATTACTTTCACTTGAGAGTCTCCCAATGGGTTAAGGCTCTGATGAGATCAATATGCACTTTCTAGGGTGAGAAGTCCAGTCCACCCAAGCCAACTCAATCATCTGGTTCTGAACTTGAGAAAGAAGGGCAGTCTGTACAGTCAAGTCTGTAATTAGTCACAATGACCCTTTCTAGAGCACGAGTTCTTAATCTGAGATTGCAGAACTGTAACCTCAGGGGGGTTTGAACTTCAGGAGTGGCATAGTGTGTGTGTGTGTGTGTGTGTGTGTGTGTGTGCGTGTGCATGTGTGTGTGTGTGTGTGTTCTCTAATGATACTCTATACCTTTCTGAAAAGGGGTCTGAAAGGAGTTTAGGATACAAAACGCTGCTATTCATGTTTCTATGGTCCTTGGGCCCATCCCCTAGTGATTGTACAGAATCAAATTTCTATCAACCCCTTCACGTCCCATAAAAAAAAAAGAAAAACTTCTCGACATGTAATGATGATCAGAAGAACACAGACAGGGAGTACAGCAGAGTATTGTGTATGATTTATTAACTATTTTGTGGAGGATGGGATGTGAAGTAACTTATAAATAATCCTTTTGAAGAATAGATATGTGGATCTGAGGAGTTCTTTTCCACCAAGGCAGGATGAAAGGAGCAGAGGGTGCAGGATCCTGCCTACCCCGGGGAGACCCAGGGCCACTGGGGGTTAACATGAGGCCTGTGGACATGGAAGGAGGCAGCAGCAAGGTTTCCCTTCACATGAATTATCCTCAGATGCAGAGGAGAATGCTTTCCTGAGGAATTCCATTCACTGGTGACTCTACTAACCAAACACTCAATGACAAAATGACCACTTGGGGCAAAGGAGGGTGTGGAAAAGCTGGGGTGGGGGTCAAATCTATTTTAAGAGAATCCAGGGCTGGTGGCCTAGGGGTTAAGTCTCAGCTCTATCACCACTTTGGCCTGAGTTTGATCCCTGGCCAGGGAACTAATCCACATATGGCGAAGCAGACCTCTTCTGTCTCCCCGCTGCTCCCCTCAGCAGTGTATTTCGGTATATCTGCCTGTTCTGCTCCCCACTCTGTCTCTGGTGAATTCGCTAACCCTCACCCCACACAACTCTAGTCTACGCCCTAGTTCTTCTATGCAAAAAAAATATGTATCTTAAAAAATTTAATCCAATGAACAAATTCAGATTTAATGCTGGCAAGAAATGACAAGATGTTGTCAATACAAGAGGTGGGGATATCAATTATTCACTTCCAATTGGCATGGGGAAGAGAATGGGTGTAGGAGAATGACTTGAGAAACCACATTGGAAACACCCATGGAAATACCCAATGGCAGGGAACTTATTGGGGTAAGTTCAGGTTCATTTGAGTCCAGAGGAATAAGACTAAAAACTTTACCATGTTAGATTACAGCCTTTGGATAGATCTATACATATGTGTGTGTGTGTATACATATATATATATATATATATATATATATATATTTGATAGCAATATAGATATATGATTTTTGCAAATAGTGCCCACAGTCTCCCCACCACCAAAGCTACTTGCTGCCTGAAGAGTGTTCGAGGTCCCTGCCCACTTGTCCGTGATGCCCTCACCAACTCTGTTCTGAGTGTTCAACTACACACAGGTAGCGGTTGCAGCCACATCTATAAAAACAGAGTGTATGGAGAGTAAAAGACGTTGATTTACTCTTTCATTAGTTACCTTACTAATGCCTGTTTTCTTCTCTCGCTTTTCATTTCACATAAAATCTAAATGTAGGCAAGCATACCTGGATCCTGGATGGAATGCAATGTATGCCAACAAAAAAATCAGGTATTAATAGAATAAGCCTGGTGTTTTTGAATCCACATTATGTTTTTTTCTCTTAGGAATTAGGTAACTTTGAACACATGACTGAGCTCCAATTCCCTCCTTAGTAAAATGTGAAGACTTTTTTTTTTATCATTTATGGGTTGACTCTGAGCATTACATGGAGAGAATTTGTGCAAATACATAGATGAGCGATTGACACATGGGAGATGGTCAAGAAAAAGAAGGAAGAAACCGTGGGAAGAATTTTGTATAATCAGCCCTTGAGTAAGGACCACTCCTCTTTTAGTCCATCTCCTAGTCCATCTATGTTTTGAAAACTCACACCTACATTTTGAATTATCTGCTATGCTCATGATTTCTTCCATGATTTCTTCATCCACGTCACTGCTCCAGGAATATCTCCTGAGTCCGTAATTGCCAACTGAATGCCTCATATATCTGTCTCACAGAACTGTGAGACATTCAGTATACATGAACCGAATTCATCATCTTGCCCTTTGAACCTGCTCTTACCCTATGTTTGCATTTTCTGTGGGTGGCGTGGCCAATTCCCCATACTCCTGAGATAAAAAGGAAAAAAGAGTCCCATTTGATTCTTGTCCCTCATCCTTCATCTTCTGTCAACCAAACCTTTTATTTGTACCCATTTTACAGTTTTCAAATTTATTTTCTTCATTTTCTCCTCATCATTCACTATTTTAATTTAGGCCTCTGTGAACTAGTCTGGAAAATTATAATCCCCTCTTAACTGACCTCCCTGCCTCCAGTTCATTATTTCATTCTTGTCAAAATAATTGCCAAAAATAACAATCATCCCTGCTTAACTCCTTTCGCTGCTCCAGAGCCTTCTTTGACATGGTCTGAAAAGGCTTCCCATGAGCTGGCTGTGGTCTGTATCTACATTACCAACTCCTTCTTCCTCTCAACCAGTGGACACACTAGCTACGTTCTAAAATACTAGGTTATTTTTCTGTGCCTTTATCTTCTCCTATTCTGCCTGGAATGTCATTCCCCTTTGTCTACTTTCAAAAGTCTACGCATCTGTCTAAGGCAATCTGGGACCCTTTCTTGACACTCCAGTTTCCCTACCTCCTCTCTAACTCAGTTTAGTGGGATTTTGTTTGTTTGTTTCCAGTAGTGCGTGAATACCCACATTTTTATGTATTTATGTATTTACCCAACTGGACTGACATTTCCAGGAGAGAAGGAACACGTTTATCTCCATACATACCCCAGTGCTTAACACATAAAGGTACCAGATGGTCACAGGGTCAAAGACTGAATGAATGAATTGACTGATTCTAATTTCAGTGTCTGTTCTAGTTGTCATGATGAACTATTCAAAACTGTTTTTAATGACTTTTAAGAAAACATCAGATATTTAGCTACAATATCTATCCATTTATGGATATCCTTTTTCTTCTGATAAAGGCTGGACACATAAGGAGACCACTCGAATCTCCTATGGTTAAACATTTTATTCCACATTTCCTAAGGGGTCTAAAAAAGCTTTCATCAAGCTAGGCCTGGGGTGAATAAGAAAAAAGCCAGGTTTGACCATCTCCACAGATATCCTAGTTAAAAGTCCTTGTAGCTAATGTCCCCTGCTTCCTCTGGCGGAGTTAGGATACAGTGTACCCTAATCAGAAGTGTCTTAGAGAGCTTTCTTATGTCATCATCAATTCAGTTGAATTTTTTCCGAGTGGAATCAGCTTGGTGATTCAGTTCTGTCTATATGTAATTAGTCGTGGAATGATTGCAGGGAATGTGATTAGGCTATTTACCTTCCTGGGACAGGCAGGGGAAAAAATGCTGCCATCAACACAAAATGGGCTGTAACAGAAGACAGGGTAGCCTTTGCAGTAGAAGCACTAACAGTACAAGCATTACAATAAGCAGCACTATGCCAGCCATGGAAGCTGGCAGTTGGGATGTGGTTTCAAGCAACAGCTGCTTCTATGAAAGTATTGAATTCAGCCAAATAAGATGATACCATGCTGGAATACCACAACCACCCTGAGCATTCCCGTCACCTGCTTCAAGGGTTTATAACTGAAATGTACAAATAGAACAGATGTACCATTTTTACACTTGTACTCATGTGATATCCCTGCCTTCTTGGGATCCAGGGTTCTTTTTATTGTTGTTGTTAAGATTTATTTTTATTTATTTATGCATACAAGAACTGGAGTATAGGCCAGAGGTTCAGGGCATGAGAGGATTCACCAGAGACAGAGTGGGAGCAGAATAGGAGGTTCTACTGAAATACACTGCTGAGGGGAGCAGCAGGTGAGACAGGAGAGGTCTGCTGTGCTAAGTGGGTTAGCTCGTTGGTCAGGGATCGAACTCATGCCACAGTGGTGGTTGATAGCTTGATAGCACTGACTTTAACCCCTGTGCTGTCAGGGAGGTCCAGGATCCAGGATTCTTGCCTGGATCCAGAATTCTGCCTCCTTTGTCCTCAACTGCTCTACTTAAATTGCATTTAATCTCATTCTTCCTAAGTTATCTTCAAATTTAATGACTCTCTTCCTTTTCCACAATTCCAGGAGATGGAATAAAGGGCACCTTAGAAAAAAAGAATAATTGGCGACCCATCAGCTGTTTTAGTGCTCAGTTTTAGGACACTAATTCTCACATCTAAGATATGACTGGCACCTTCCATGGTGCCAGTGGACAAGTAGGCAGGAGCTCTTGAATTCCGGTGGAGTCAGGAACTGGTAAAGACAGGGGAGAGAGACACCGAGAGAGTGGGTAGGAAGAGAGGGAAAGAAAAGTGAATGGTAGAGGGAGAAGGAGAAAAGGAGAGAATGTGGGAAAGCAAGAGTATAAGTAGATGATGACATTACAAGTCAAGCAAGGGAAGCAAGCAGAATGCAAATGTTAGCTAAAGGCAATTACCAGTTGCATAGGTAAACCAGAAACTTGCTCCCATGACTGCTGTGTTCTCATAAAAGCTCAAAGCCATTGTGACCCTTTGGGAGTAGTTAGCCATAACCACTGTTTTGTATGAGGACTATGGGAACTGCTGGCCTGAACACCACCGGAATGTCTTGTGATGCTTTGAAGACCCAGCGAGTTACCACTCTCCTCCAATAGAACAACATAACCAGTGCTCTAGAATAGGATCAGCAAGCCCTTTCGATAAAAAAATTAAATAGTAAACAGTTAGACCTTGCAGGTCATATAGTCTATGTAGCAACCTCTGAACTCTACCTTTTAGAGCAAAAGCAGGTATGGAGAAGATGTAAGTGCAGCTGCAAGGAATACACATATGAGGGAGTATAGCTGCATTCCAGTAAAACTTTATTTCTGGACAATGAAATTTCAATTTCCTGTCATATTGTTACAAAATAGTCTTCTTTTGATTGATATTCAAATATTTAAAATGTAAAAATCACTTTTAGCTTGTAAGACATACAAAAAGATAAGGGTGGATTTGGCCCATGGGCTGTGGTTTTCTGACCCTTGACATCCAAGTCTGAGTGTACAGGCACCACTTCCCATAATCTCCTGTCACACTGTGTAATATAACCTTTCATCTGCCCCAATGCCATTCTGTTCCTCTGCTTTCATAATCCTTCCAATTCTGCACTCTGAAACCCCTACTGAATGACCAGCCCCTCCTTATGCCTACCCCCATTCTTCTTGGAGAGACACATCCCCTTCATTGTCAGCTGTGTCTGAGAGTATGAATTCCACTAAGGCCTCTCTTGTGAAATGAAGACTAATGACTTATGTCACTCTTGGTTGGTATCTTTGCTGTCTGGTGACACTTCTAGATTCTGTCTTGCTTCTCCCTCACACAATACTGACTCCATTACCAAGATTTAATGATTCTGCCACTGAAATATGTATTGTATCTATTCTCTCCATCATTTACCTCGATCACATTAGACTTCAGAGACTTCTAGAATAGGCTCTAATCTTCCTAATTTACAAAACTTGGTTATAAGTATTACCTATTTTTATTTTATTTAATTTTTCTAAAGATTTATTTATTTATGCACACAAGCTTGGGTGTAGGCCAGAGGTGTATGTGTGTGTTGGGGTAGGGGGGAGAGTGACAGGAATCACCAGAGACAGAGTGGGGAGCAGAATAGGCAGATTGACTGAAATACACTGTTGAGGGGAGTAGCGGGCAAGACAGGAGAGGTCTGCTGTGCCATGTGGGAAGCTCCCTGGCCAGGGATCAAACTTGTGCTGCAGTGGCTCTGATTAGCTTCATAGTGCTGCGACTTAACCCGTTGTGCCACCAGGGAGGCCCTTACCTATTTTTAAATTAATACTACTGGTTACATATAGACAACACATGTAGTCAACCAATACACAGCATAAAGCCCTATGTGACCCAACCCCTCTTTATTTCATTCCCACATTTTCTTTCATATGTTTGGCTCAGATCTTACTAAAAAACAAACAAACAAACAAACAATTCTATCAAAAGGATTGTCATCTTGTGTTTTTTCCCCAGTATTACTCGTGCTACCACCCTGAGACACCTCCTTGTTCAGAACATCTCTTACTTTTTTTTTTAGGCCACAGCTTAGTATTCATCTCTTATGATAATCCTTCCTTAACTTTCCTTTTGACCCAGGGTAATGCCTTCCTGTCCCTCTTTGCTGTGCATACTAGGTACCCAGTGCTTTTTGTTTATAATAACACATTACGTCATAGTGAAATGACCTATTTATTTATGTGCTTTTCTCTTCAGACTAAAGTCCATTAAGGGCAGATAATATTTCTGTATCTGTAGCATATAGTTATTCACTTTATATAGTTACTGAATAAATGAATGAATGAACACATAAATGAATAAATGTACTAGTGACTCATTCCCAACTCTCAATGAATTTATAGTTTACTAGGTCACCATTAATTCTCTGTCTACACTTGTATAGATAGGATCCATTAAGGTCATCCACTCTACATCCAAATGTACATTAAGAACCCCCCAAATGAAGGAAACCATTCTTATTAAATTTTTGATAATCTGACACACATATGTGACTCTGTAGTCCCATTTCCTATCACTCCCAACTTTTATTTTTACTTTATCAGTAGTTTACCAAGGGCAGACTTTGGAGGATGTCTGTTCACTGGCACTGTTGCAATTACCCATGTGTAGTCATAATTAAAAAATAGACTTATTACAATAAATTAGTGTTACTATAGTGTTATGCTCTATAGGATTTGAATTTCTAGTGAAAATAGAATAAACACCTAACTTGCTCTCTCTCACTTCTTAAACATAGACACTAAAAAAAATAATATGAGGACTCTCAAAAGTAAAAATAGCAGGCAGGTTGGGAAGGAAATCAAAACTTATAAGAAAGAACAATACAGTGGTAAGTTTTCTGTAAGCTCCAACCTCCCCATGTGCTCCTGCCTTAGAGAAGTCAGAATTCTGAAACTGTACAGTAGGTTCAGACTGAAGAGGCTTCAAGATAACCCTCTCTTTTGGTCTGAGGATGGAGAAAGGAAAATTTGCAAGGTAGGGAGAGTGAGGGACGTCTCATTTTGGTGGTTGTTGCCTGTCTGTTTCCTTCTTGGCTGTACCCTGAGGTAAACCTCAATTATGAAGCTGAAGTCTTGAATTAGCAATGATAGCAGCAACATTTACCTGATAGATAACTAAAACAAAAAACAAAACAAAACAAAAAACCTTTTTCATGACCAGAGGAACTGGGAAAAAGGTCCCTGTGGTCTGAAAAATTGGAGGAATTCTCATTACATTATTTTTCTTCTCTTACACTGCTTCGACCTGAAGTTTGACTCAGTCACAGGAAATGAGAAACATTAAGGGAAGGTTAGTACTTTTACTTTCTGGCAGAGGACAAGGAAAGGGGGCCTGTGGGGTTAGAGAGTGGGAGAAAATCAGAAAGTAGAAAGTTCAAGAAAAGGATCACACAAAACAACATATAAAGCCATAGTTTCACCTGTGAACATGTGTGAAATGCACCCTGAATAGTACGCCAACAGCTTGGAGATTTGAGATGGTGTGTGTACCATTTCTTGATACTTCTTGGCTCATAGAAGACACATCTGAATAACATACAAAGCACAAAGCCTTTGCAAATGGAATTGATATTGGCAACACAACGAGCAGAAGGGGTTTCAGGACTTGTAGCATACATCTAACCTTTTTAATTACCAATTCTATACCTTATTTATATTCTCAAAGGGTTTTAATAGGACCTAGAGTCTACTAACATAATATTCAATGAGAAAGATATAGTCCAAAAGTACTAATCATAAAAAGAACAAAGAAAAGCTAAACAAATCACAAGGGAAAAGAACAGAAACAACCTTGAGAAGCCCTGTCTATTCTAGAGCAGCTAGTAAAACTATACTCCATGAAGTAAAGATGAACACTCTTAAATGAGATAGGAAAATTAAAACAAAAACACAAACAAAAGAGAACTAGAAGCCATAAACAAGAAACACATTTAAAGATTTAGAAGTGAATTTTAGATATTCTGTGGGGCAATAACAAAATGTAGATGACAGAGTAAAGAGTCAATGATCTTGAAGCTAGAGGACCACAAATCACCCAGTCTGAACAACAGGTTAGGAGAGGGGTCCAACTACAAAAGGGGAGCACAATGAACGCCTTGGCCTTATTAAACTTCTAGGGAGTCTGTTCAGTTTCGGTGGTGGTAGCTACATGAAGTTTGACTCAGTCACAGGAAATCTGCACATGTAAAAAACTTAGAAATACACATTTTCAAAGTAGCTAATTTTAATACTAATTCAGTGTATGGTATAACATAGGTGCCAAATAAATTGTATGTCATATGTTATAATCTTGGATGTTCCCAAGATTTATAACTTCTTTAAAAATCTACTTGTCCTTTAAATTTAAATAAAACTGGATATTTTGGACACCATAAAACTCAGTGTTTCTTTAAATAGTTTAGAGATTCTTGGGAAGCACATAAACCACTTGGTCCAGGGCTCTTGGTTTTGGATCCCACTGAACTCCACATTCTCTACTCTGTGCTTTATGTTCTGCCCATCCTGACTCTTTGCACTGGCTGGTGGAAATGTCTGCTTTAATTTCCAGAGAAACATTTACTCTAGGCTCTTTGTGTAAAAGACACTGCTAAAGTTTTTTTTTCCCCTCACAAGAAAGGAGATTATATTCCACAAAGCATATAAAGTGAAATTTCATGGTCAAACACTCTTGTTTTTGAGGATAATATATATCCCCTCCATCATATAAATGCTTGTTGAACTTGGATTCTTAATGAATTCTCACTATTCTTCAAAATGGTCACATATACACCAAATGCATCTCAGAACACCATGTTTTCCCTCTTTTTCACATGCACTCGTTGGACATGCATAGAGACCCAAAATTGTCACTTGATAAAATTGTAAGCTATTTGAGACACATTCACATGCATGCTCACACATACACATATGTCAGCACACTTTTTTTTTCTTTCTCTATTTAGCAGAATACTTATATTTGCCATTTATTTCCCTTTAAATCTATTTTTCAGATGTTCTATATTGAGAAATATTCATGGGATCACAAGTTCCTGATTCATTTGCACTTAACTTCCTATAATCACATTCTCTAGGGGTTGTTCAGTCTCCCTTTCTCAAGTCTTTTTAGTGTTTTTTTTTTCTTATAAACCAAATTTTTTTTTCCCCTTAGGAATTCACAGAGCTTCAACCTCAGACACACTCACAGCGTGACACACACAGAGCTCAGGGCCCTCTGTTCAGTCACATGCACAGCTCACCTGACACGCAGGCCTGGTGCTGGATAAAATAAGCCTGCTCGCAAATTATTAGGGGGATATGTACCCAAGCAGAACATCTGACTCATGAGCTCCATATTCCAACCATTATGTATCCTAGAGATTATGAAAAATAAGCATTTGGAAAGCATAGCATATTCCACTACCAAAATCATGATTCTGATTATGACCATCATTATTTCACCATTATTTGTGCATGAGAAAAGCACTCAGCTCTGCAACAAACAGAACTGAAACTGGCCTTGCCCACAGGGCTTAAAAACTGATTGGATAGACAGATCTGACAAGAAAGAATGATGGATGAGCACGAGGCAGCACATTCTCTGTCATCAACAGCCTAAGGGGTCTCGACTGGTCTAGAGAGTATTTTGAAGAATAAATATACACTAAGGAGGGATTTAAAGAGGGAAATACTTGATCACATATCAGGGAGAGGAATTTTTAGGGTTGAGACGTTTCAAGAGTAATAGGGACATACCACTAAGGAAGAGAACCTTCTCAAAGGAAGGAGCAATAGGGAGAAGCACAGTAGGGAAAAACAGAACAGGGAGGTCAGTCTGGATTTTCAGGCACTCCATGGACAGATGACAGAGCTTCCTAAATGTGATGGGTCCTTCCAGAGTAGTTTTTTTTATATATATATTTTTTATGCATACAAGAGCTGGGGTGTAGGCCAGAGGTGCAGGGAGTGAAAGGATTCACCAGAGACAAAGCAGGCAAAAGAACAGGCAGATCTACTGAAATACACGGCTAGGGGGAGCAGTGGGAGAGACAGGAGAGGTCTGCTGCGCCATATGTGGGTCACCTCCCTGGTCTGGTATCGAACTTGTACTGCAGCGGCTACCAATGCTTCATAGTGCTGAGGCTTAACCCCTTGAGCCACCAGGGAGAGCCCCAGAGTAGTTTCTTAATGGTGACTCCATAGGTATGGTAGCCAGGTAGCTGCAACACTATGTGAGACTGTCCTCCGCAGAGTTGGTATTGGGCACAGTGTTGCACCTTCCAATGGCCTCCATTAGTCACAATCCCAATATCCTGATACATGTTCAAGCAGCAGTAGTGCCAGCTGAGAACCAGTGGGTATTGAGTTTCATCAGACATGGTGATGGGATATATGAAGTTCAGCAATAACAACATAGTAGAGAGCCAAGAATAAGTGCATCTGAATTGCTCTTTGCAAGGGCACTGGTGTAAACTGTGCACCTCTGTGCACTCTCTCTCAAGCTTCCTCCTTAGTGGTACTTGTGTGTTACTCCTAAATCTCCTTCCTTTATTTTTCCTTCCAGTCTTTCAAACAAAACCTTCTTCCGAGAAAGAACCGGAAACAGAAATCTCCTTGAAAAGAACAACTAATAGTTTAAAATACCTCTCTCTCCATTAAGTGGAAAGTGGAAATCTGATGGAACAGAGAGAGCTATCCTTCAGTGTCATAGACCTGGCTAGTTCAAGTTTAGCTTACCATTGAATGATCTTGAAAAAGTTGTTTATTTCATGGTGTCTTTAAAGTGAGATGGAATTAATAGCTCCTTGATAGTTGATAGGTGATCTTAAATATTTTAAATATTGGAAACGTTCTAAAAATGATAACATACTGCCTCAACAGTTTATAGAAGGGGCGATTTCACACAATCCAGAGACTCACACAAAAAGTACTATTGTCAGTTGTCAGATAGCAGCCAAGCCTCTCAGAACGCTACTTGACAATGAGTCACCCTCACAGCCCACAGCGCTCAGTTTGCAGTCTCTGCCAGCTCTACCTTCCTGAGAAGCCAGTGCTAGCTTGCGCCACTGAGGATGCTGCAGGATAAACTAGAGTGGTTACATTACTAAGATTACCATCTACAAGAGGGTAGACTGTGCCTTGAATTGTAAAGATGTTGTGGAGTAAGACTCATCCATCAAGGCTAGGACAGAGGCAGACACCTTGGGAGACTGGCTGAAAACAGGGCCAGAAGGGGAGATCTGGAAGATTCCTTTCTTCTTTGAGAAATAAGGGGTGGTAAAAGAATAAATTATTTCTTAAGTATCTCTTGGGCCCAAGAGCTAAATTTGTTTTGTCAATTGATCCTAGGGAAATCACTGGGGATATGTCTCTAGGAGAAGCAGGATTAGTATGTGGGGATGTGATGTCATGGGCAGGCCCAGGTGAGTGCCACGGTCACACATGGCAGCCCTGGAGTGGGAAGGAAGAAGCAGTGGGAGAGGAGGAGCCCCATGGGTTAGGGCTGCATAGAGGACAGGATGATTAGCAAAATCCCCATCCAAGCTATGAAACCAGATATTTCTCTTCTTTTTAAAAATTGGGGAGAATACAATGGACTATGTGGAAGACTATGAGTGCTTTGATGGTGGAAGAGCTATAGTAACCACACCTGAGGGGGAAACCATATACTGTCAAAATATTAACAAGAATATAAAATGATCATACTTCATTAAAAGAAAAACTTAAAAAATTTATGAAAAAAATAGCCTTTATCAGTTCTAAAAAACAAAACAGAGCAAAACACCAAGCAGTGATGGGCAGAAATGATACTTTGAGGCTGGTGTGACTATTATGTTGTATAAAATATGTATGATCTTATTAGTGATATATTTAATGATCATTTTACTGTGATTTGTTCTCTACTCAAAATTGAAAGAAACATTAAATTTAAGGTACAGGTAAGTGAAAGTAAAGGCATATTTCTCCCTCAAAAAAATAAAAGTGGTTCAAAAAGATGAGAAGAGGGCCTCCCTGATGGCGCAACGGGTTAAGCACAGCGCTGTGGAGCTGTTGGCGGCTGCGGCATGAGTTCAATGCCCGGCCGGAAATCTTCCCAGATGGTGCGGCAGACCACTCCTGCCTCGCCTGCTTCTCCCCTCAGCAGTGTATTTCGGTCGATCTGCCTGTTCTGCTCTCCACTGTCTCTGTGAACCCTCTCGCCTGCACCCCAGCCTGTATGCATAAATAAATAAATCTTTAAAATAAATAAATAAATCCCAAGGCCCCTAGGCCTCAGAATATTACTGTATATGTAGATGTTTTTTAAAGAGAAAAGTAAGGTAAGATAGGGTCACGAGTGTGAGTCTGATCCAATCGACTGGTGTCTTTATAGGAAGAGGAATTCAGATACAGACACACATACAGGGAACCCATGTGGGGATGCAGGGAGAAGGCCACCATCAACAAGCTCAGGAAAGTGGCCACACAGAAACCAACCCTGCTGACCCTTTGATCGTAAACTCCTCTCCTCCAGGACTCAGAAAAGAAATTTCTGTTGCTTGAAGTCCAAGGTGTTTTATTATGGCAGTTTGAAAAACTGATCCACTGAGCTCTGTCTGCATTCCCCCAGGGTAAAGAGAAAGTCAAGAGAAGGGAGAGACATTTTCATCTATTCAGGGCTTTCTGTACACCCAATATTTCACATATTTTATTTCTACAATCCATGCAACAACCCTCCCTACCAAGCTGGAGATGGGAGCTTGGAAGGTTAGGTTGGTCCCCTGGAGGGGGGTTTCAGTTTCATCTGACCAAGAAGCCAGCTCTGCTTGCAGTGGTCAGTGTCCCGAAAGTGGGGATGGAGGGAGAGTGAGTAGTCCAGGGAGAATGGGAGAAAAGGAATGGGAGACGAGGGATGAAAACCTCTAGGGTGATGACAAAACAGGACTTGTCCAGGATCTGGGCCAGGCTGTGTATTTTATTTGTATACATCCTTTTTGGCAGGAAAATTTCCACTTTGTCTCAGAAGCCCCTCATTTAATAGGAGGGGCCTATTTTAGCCTTGCCCATCTTGATATCGTCTTCCACCACCCTTAGCAAAAAGCACCGTCCGATCCTGGGACTAACTTAGGACAGAATACTGTGAAGAACACCCTAGTGAAGGGATTTGAGCAACTGCAGGCTATATTGGATATGTCTTTTCTGTTTTCATCCTCTCGGAGTATGCCCATGATGTAAATATATATTTTTAATGCCAATTTTCTCCTCAAATTTTATGCTCAAGCATGAATAGCCATCATATTTTGCTCATTTTCCTAATCCCTTTGATCTCTGATCAGAATGCTGTCATAGTTGCCTCTCTTTACAAAGATGAAGGTCATCAAACCCTGTTCTCAAACATTGAACATTCAGTCCATGCATCTCCAAAAGTCAGGGCCGATTACCTTGAATCCTTTACCTTGTATTCCAGGACTGATCAAAGGAGGTTATGACTTTACCAACTTGGAAATAATTAAGAATTAATATTAGCCTCTGTCCCTTAAAGAAGTAAGTATGTACAATAATATCTTGTAAATTTCCTGCCGGTTTCGTTTTAAAGGATCTTCTTTCCACTGTAAATACAAAGGGGAATGCATTCCAACTGAGTCTAAATACCCCATGTTGTGAATTACTCTAGCTAAAACTAAGATGTTTCATTGTTTGGGGGATCAGATAGTTCTCTGAAAACATGAGAACTTCAAGATATAACCTGATCACGGATATTTCTGCTCAAGAAGCTAGTTTAGAGAAAAATCCTCTATTTGAGGGTAGGGTTTGGGATTGTCATCTGAAAGCTACTAATAATCACTATTATCCATCACCATAAAAAATGTGTCTTTGCATAAACTTGGAAACTAGAACAATTTATAGCTATTTCAAGTTAGTCCCTCGCTTTCAGACACATGCTATTCCCCAAACAGCTCTAGCTCAGCCACTCTGATGACAGAGAATTTCTGAAGAATATTTCATGGAGATTTTTTTAAATGTTTACAACAATGCAAATATTGATGTCTCAGCCCAGTCAATATAACAATTTATTGTCCTTCAATATAAACACTGAGCCAGCTTCCCTATTGGTCAATATTTGCACTCAGGTAAATAAATCTTTATACTGACTTTAGCAGATGTCAATAGCTACTTATTCCAGATAAGTAAAAGTAAAAACAGGAAGCATTATTTATTTTTTAAGTAAAATAGCAACTTGTTTCATAAAGGCCTTGCGGCATTTCTGAAATATCAATATGTAGTTGCTTTTGGCAATAAAACATAACAGTATTATAAGGTGTGGGTTTAAAGCCTACTGGTTGAGATTTTAGAAGTAGGAGTTAATAAAAATAAATTTCATCTCCGTTATTAATATCACAGTACTTTTTTAAGACTTAAAAGAATTCTCAAGTTTCTTGTTCTTTTCATCATTTGTGAGGTTAATTTTTGATATTACCAGTAACTGTGAGAATTCACAAGGGCTTGTTACTGAACTCTTTCAAGATTAAGTGATTAACCCTTATTCCAAAACTAAAAGAAAAATACCTCCATGCTTGACCTATATGTGAGTGAATATACTTGCTGTCTAGTCCTGCTTTGGGCTTTATGTTTTGTGCTTTGAATCAGACTTCACAGCCTATACTGGGTGACAGTATTCTTTCTGTATTTCTCTATTGCTAAAAAGAATAGAATTGGGGTGCTGAAAATGAAAGAAGGTTCTCCTACAGTCAGTGCTTATTGAGTGGGCAAGACTTCAATCATCTACTAGGGCACAATAAGCAGTCACAGATGAAAACAAATATCTCAGTGTTATTTGCATCAGTGATATTTTAATTATTTTGGGGGGGGGTACATCATAGTTTTGTTGCAAAGAATTTATTTACCTAGACTTTGTCAGATATTCACTTAAAAATGATAGTATAGTAAGAAAAGTAGCAATATTATTTCCCTGTTAGAAAAGTTCCTGCATCCTCTGGCTTGTGATTAGGCTTTAGCAATTAGTAAGTGAACTGATAGAAACATTACCAATCAAAATGTGGCCATGCTCTAAATGACCACTGGTCACCTCTATGTTCATTCCATTATAAGTGTTGGCAGGATTCAGTTACTCTCAAGAAATGAGTATTGCCGGTGTGGCTCTTTTAAACTAGCATATGTCCAAAATAAGTAAATGAATACTTATGCCTATTACGAAAGTGTCTACAATGTGATAGAGGCAAAAAATAAAATAATAAATAAAAGATAAAGTCTGCTGTAAGTAAAATAATGTTATTTGCCTCCAGTAGGATATTTCCATCAGAATCTTTATAGCTCTGTGGGCAATGAGAGTTAACTCTGTAGAATGGCAAGAATGCTTATTTGCTTTTTTAGAATCAAGGTGGGGACAACATAACCAGAAGCAAATGGAGGTAAATCCCATGAGAACCTACCAAAGGAAATCATGAGATCAGCATGAGTCTAAGGGACCTTCCCGTAGAACTCTAGGGAGCTCGGGGCAGTGACCTTAGATATGACTTGGTTGTAACTTGGATGTGACCTTGGATGTGACTGATGGATGGTTTTTTTTCTTTGGTATACAATATTAACAGCCTTTAAGGTAAATCAAGGGCGCCTTAATACCAACCTTAAATTTACTTAGTTGCATTATAGGACCTGGAAAATCGCCATTCCTGCCCCAGGCGCACAAGAGGACTATGATGGCACATTTCTTCTCATCGATCATCTAACACTTGCTGAACCCTGATGATAGCTTGGTTTATTTATATAAAAGCTCAACAGACATGTGCTGAATACCTACCATGTGCTAGATATAGACTGCATCTAAAGTCTTGTTCTGCATAGTGCCCTATTTGACAAGGGCAGGCATGCAGTAGGATACACTAGTCCTTAATAGTTGGTAGATTTTAATAAACAGATGGCAATGAGAAGAGTTCTTACCTGAAGAAGTTTTAGCCTATGGTATGTATGTAATATAATCGAGATTAACCCCTTCTGAGTTCATGTTGGAGGTATGAGGAAGACTCGCATCAGGGTACTATGCTTACTAAGTTATAGAGTTCTCGCCATTGTTAATTTTCATGGGTAGGTGTATACGTGTATGTAATTGGAGTCACTTTTTCAAGGAAATATTCGTGAAAGAGGTAACACTTAAATCAAAGGTCAAAGGAATTAGAGGGGCTCATACTCAGCGAAATAAGCCAGAAAGAAAGAGAAAAATATTGAATGGTTTCACTCATAACAGGACTATAGGGAAACCAAATAGGAGAGAGACACGGGGGCGGGGGGGATAAGGGCACAAAATGGAGTAGAAAAGGACACAAGGGACCATGAAAATGGATCACTGGTGAATTGGTGGTGGGTTACCCAAGGGGAATACAAAATGTAAAAGATATAAATAACAATAAAAAAATAAATAGAAAAATAAAGAGTGGAAAGGATTCCAGGAAAGTGGAAGAGCATGTGCAAAGGTTGAGAGGCATAAAAGTATATAGTGTTTAAGGAGATGTTTGTAAGTAATTTCCTGATCCTGAGGTTTAAAGTGCAATAGTGGAAAGACTTGTGAGCATTGAGTATGGCCATTAGGGCAGGTATCTAAATATGATAAGCAAAAGGTGTTTAGGATATTCCTGAGACACATGGGGAACCATTTGCAAACTTTGAGCAGGGTAACCATTGGACAGTGTCCTCTCGATGCAGAATGGAGGATGAAGTAGAGAAGCAAAAGACAAAAAGGTTTTAAGAGAAAGCGTGTCGGGGTCCCAGTCAAGATAACATGTGTCTTGACTTGGCAGTGGGGATGAAGAGAAATTAATATATTAAAAGGTCATTTAGACAAACTGCAACTCCTTCTAAAGGACTGGGACTTGAAACTTGATTGAAAAGATATGTGGAATAAAAAGAAGGAATCTAAGTAAACACATGATTAATTCTACTTGAATAATACAAATTTAAAATAGCTCTGAGACATTAAAATAGGGACATCTTATAGTTAGATATTTGGAATTGGGGCTCAGGAATAAAATCTGAGCCACATGAATCTGTTTTAGTCCTTATTGCAGTTACATATAGGTAATAATTACAGCTGGGACCTTGAATGAGAAAGAAGGAGAACGTGTAAGGACAGGAAAGGGTTCACTTCAGACCCAACCTGAAGATTATTCTCATTTAAGCAATAAATACAGAAAGCTTCCAAACCAAGGTTAGGAATGAAATTTCAAAGACAGAAGAGAACCATGAAGGAGTGTTAGGAGGCTAACTGTTTTCCAAAGATCTCTCAGCAATATCTGCCAGGCCATACTGACTTTGACAATCATCTCATTGACAGGACGAGTCTATGTTCCCTTCCCTGTCTGGGTGGAATTTTATTACGGCTTTACCTGTTCTCTAGAATCCAGTTGCTTTCCTGGGTCAGAGAAGACTATTTAGGAGGCCATGTGTAAATGTCTGGCTGAGAGTCTAGCAGAGGTCTTAGCCAACAGTGAGTATAAGCAATTACATTCGATAAGCAGGGATGCTTCCAGATGATTCCACTTCCTAAACTTGCTAGTCACCCCAGCTTTCAGTTCTTCCCAGCTAAGGCTCCATGCATCGTGGAGCATAGACAAGCTGTCCTCACTGTCTACTGTTCAAATACCTGATGCTTGGATCAAGAGGATGTGGTACATATACACAATGGAATACTATTCAGCATTCAAAGAAGATAAACACATGCAATTTGCAGCGACATGGATGGAATTAGAGGGGATCATACTCAGTGAAATAAGCCAGAAAGAAAGAAAAAATTATCGAATGGTTTCACTTATAACAGGACTATAAGGAAACCAAATAGGTGAGAGACAATCAGCGGTGGGGGTAGGGTGGATGCGGGGGGAGGGAAGGAAAAGGGCACAAAATGGAATAGAAAAGAACACAAGGGACCATGGAGATGGATCACGGGTGAATTGGTGGTGGGCTACCCAAGGGGAATGCAAAATGTAAAAGACATAAATAACAATAAAAATATATATTATAAAAAAAAAAAAAAGAACACAAGTGACCATGGAGATGGATCACGGGTGAATTGGTGGTGGGCTGCCCAAGGGTAATACAAAATGTAAAAGACATAAATAACAATAAAAATATATATTAAAAAAAACATATACCTGATGCCAGGTATCTGTGAGTATGATAAAATGGTTAGTTTATACAACAATAGTATCCCAAGCCTAGGATACTATATAGTACTGCACTAGCTAAGTGAAACAGAGGTCAAGCAAAGAAAAGGAAAGCTAGAAGAAAGAGGGGGCAGTCTGCAACAATACAAAGGGAGGCAGACAGCTGAAGTAAGATGAAGTATTTATTAGATTTGGCACCTACAAGGCTCTGAGTCTGCGTATCTCAGTACAGTGAAATATTTAGAAGTCAGACCTCAGTGAGTTAAGTGGTAAATGTGGTCCAGGAAGATGAGACATTAAAAATAGGCTGCTTTCTCTAAAAGCATTTCTTTTATCCTTTAATGATTGATGATTTGTCAATACCAATATCGTTTACAGTTCTTAATAACCTGTTATGAAAAATTAATTATCAAATATGCTTTTCATTTCTTGGAACTCAGGAAGTACAAGATCCCAAGTCAGAATTTACCTATTTGTCTCAAAACTTTAGCATAGGAGATTGATGTTCAAACATATATCTATATATATACATACGCACACACATATATATATGGTGTAAGAGTCACCAATTTATTAGTCTTCCCAGAGAAACTACATGCCTTAAGTCAGCCTTGAGTGACACCAAACTCCACTTGATCAGCTTCTCTCTTTTTTTGATTATTTTTATTGAGTTAGCACTGGTTTACAGCACTGTAAATGATTCTGAGGTATAAGATCCCACCTTGTCAGATGTATGTCACTGCACCACACACCCCACCACTGCACCCAGATTTTACAATCATCAATAGTCTGAAAATATCATTTTAATTACAATTGTTAGTTGCTGAGATATTTTAAAGTTAATCCTAGATATAATCTGATTTTTCCCAGAAATTCTTCAGATATATCCCTAGAACATAATGCTTTTGACAGTACATTACCAAATAATTTTGACACCTGGCAAAATTAATAACCCATGTAGTCGTTGACTTTTGATTCAGGTACTCTAAAATTATACATTTTTTTAACTTACTGTGTTAGGCACTGGTCTAGGAAATAAGAGACATATAAGTGAAGAGAAGGCAAGTTAGAGAGAAAACTACAAGAGATGGTTAAATAGTTCTCTAGATACCCTAGTATCACCTCTCAAATATTTTTATCCTCAATAAAAAAGTTTTCTCCTTCAATAGCTCGTTTGTTATCCACAGAGTATATGCTATGGTCTTATTTCCTGTTTGGGGGAAGTATGCTCTTAGAAAAATATGAAGCAATGATACAGTCATTAATTCATAAGTCAGTTAAAATTAAATTAACTAGTAAGGGGAAAATGAAAGCATCCTCCCTTAAATAAGAAACAAGACAAGAATATATACTCTTACCATTTCCATTCAATAGAATAGGCAGGACAATAAGATAGGAAATGTAAATAAAAGGGGTTACAGATTAGAAAAGAAGTAAAACTATCTTTACTCACAGATGACATAATTGCCCATATAGAAAATATGAGGACTCTACAAAGACTCGCTAAAGTGAATTGATAAGGACACATGCTACAAGGTCAACATACAAAAAACAATCAATTGTATTTCTATATCCTAGCCACAACGTATTGAATCAAACAATGTGCTAGCAGTTCCTGAGACTACTCTCACACTCTAGAGATTCTCTAGATCATAGGACTTAGCATGTATAGGACTTAGCATGCATTTATATTCATGCCTAGAATTTATTATGGAGATGAAGATGCACAGCTGAATCATAAGGGACAAAGACACAAGAGGAGTCTGAGGAAATCTGTATCAGGCTTTTGTATACTCTCCCTCCCTGAGGTCAGACACAGCCTTCCTCCAGCAATGAACATGCACCAACATGTGTGTGATGTTTTTGCCTAAGGAAGTCCATTAGAGACAGAGTGCCCAAGGTTTTAATTGAAAGCTGGTCATGTAGGCACCCCCTTCATAGATTACATCAAATTCCAGATTCCCAGAAGGAAAGCAGGTAGGCAAAATACACCACATTGTACAACAGTATAAGCAGTCTTTCCTTTTCAATTAGGAAAACTTATGTATACGTAAGGACCTGCTTGCAATCAGTGCTGGTTATAACTAAGTACCCAGAGATCACCTAACAGTTGACCTTGTGAACAGTTCTTTTTTTTAAAAAATAACAGTTTTGGGTATACTATACCAACTCTTTAGGAATGCATACCAATGGAGAAAAGAGAGTACATGTTTTTTAAAGAAATTGATAAACTCAATTTCTTTATATATGTGAGAAAGCATATGTGAAAAAGCAGCGAACCTAGAATTGCTGAAAATATGAAAGGGGAGTAAACTTGGGGATAAATATTGTCTCATATAAGACGCATTAAAAAGACAGAGTAATTCAAACATTGTGGTAAATCATAAAGATAGTAAGATTGATGGATGGGGATATTTAGTCCCAAAATATCCACATATGTGTGGTCAATTGATTTTTGACCAAGTCACTAATATAATACAGTGGGTGAAATAACAGTTTATTCAATAATTGTTGGAGAATACCTGGTTATTTGAATGAGAAAAAAAAAGAAAAAGAATCTCACTCTTTACATTATATCATATAAAATAACTAAAATAGATTATACATATAAACTTAAAATCTAATATTTTATGATGTCTTTAAAAAAACATAAAAAGACATCTTCATGACCTTGGGACCTTAAGGTAGAACAAAGATCTTTGTCCCATACTATATATGTAAAAATATATATACACACACATACTATATATATATATGTCATGAAGATGTGTGTGTGTATGTTTGTGTGTGTGTGTGTGTGTGTGTGTATTTAACCATCAGCTCCCAAAAGACATCGTAGGAAAGTAAAAAGGTAAAGCAAAGAATAGAACAAAATCTTTGTAATACATATATAACTGACCCATATATCTGGCAGTACTTATATCCCAAATATATAATATTCCTGTAATACAATAATAACATACATTTAACTTATAAAAGAGCAAACGGCTTGAAAAGACATTTCATAAAGAAGATATAAGTGGCCCATTAAAACATTAAAAGATACTCAATGTTACTATTCAACATAAAAATGTAAATTAAAACCACAAAGGGATAATGCAAAATTCATTACACTGGCAAAATTTTTAAAAGACTGTCATAGAATACTTCACCCAATATCCCACCCAATAAATACTCCACCTAGAAAACATCCTTAGCATATGAATATTCTCCAAGACAGAACACATACCATACCATAAAGCAAATATAAATAAATTTAAAAGGTTGAAGTTATATAAACTATGTTCTCTGAACACAATGTGTTGAAATCTGAATTTTCAATAATAAAAATAAATTTGGGAAATTCACAAATGCAGGGACATTAAAAATTTCATGGCTATATAACCAATGGGTCAAGAAAAATTTGAAAGTGCTTTGAGATTATTTAAAATGAGTTTACAATACATCAAAACAATGGGATGCAGTAAAGCCATACAGACATGCATAGATGTAAATGTCTATATTAAAACAATGAAGAAAAATCTCAAATAAATAAGCTAAATTTTGGGCCTCCCTGGCAGCGCAGCAGTTAGGCGCTGCGCTATGGAGCTGTCGGCAGCAGCGACGCGAGTTCGACACCCGGCCGGGAGATTTCCAGATGGCGTGGCAGACCTTTCCTGCTTGCCTGCTGCTCCCCTCAGCAGTATATTTCCATCCATCTGCCTGTTCTGCTCCCCACTCTGTCTCTGGTGAACCCTCTCGCCTCCCCATGCCTCTGGACTGTACCCCAGCTTGTATGCATAAATAAATTAATCTTTAAAAAAAAAGCTAAATTTTAATCTTAAGACATTGGAACAAGAAGAGTAAACTAAACCTAAAGCAAGCAGAAGGAAGAAAAAAAATAATATAACAGATAGCAATGACATAGAGAATAGAGATGCAATAGAGAAAATCAATAAAACCAAGTTCCTTCTTTGACAAGTCTTTAGAATGAGTAACAAAGAAAAAAGAGAGAGAGGACTCAAATTCTTAAACTCAGAAGAGAGAGGATCTATGCCTGCTACCCTTGGGGTGGCAGGAGGCTATGTAGGAATACTGCAAATAGCTATCTATCAATACATCAAATAGCTATCTACCAATACAAAAGACACATTAGGTGAAACAGAAAAAAATTATTAAAATTTATAAATTACTGAAACTGACTCATGAAGGCTCTAAAATCTGAACAAATCAACAACAAACAAAAAAAGATTGATTGATAATCAAAATTTACTCACAAAGAAAGCCCAAATCTAGATAGTTTTATTGGTGAATTCCACCAAACATTTAACCAAGAATTAATATCAATTCTTCACAAATTCTTCAAAAAGAAAAAATAAAAGCGAATACTTTCAAACTCATTAAGTGAGACTAGTGTTGCCCTGTTCCAAAAACCAAATAGATATCACAAGAAAAGAAACCTATGGACCAATATTTTCAGTAAGTATAAAAGTGGGTGGAAATCTTCACCAAAATACTAGCTAGCTAAATTCAGGAACATATAAAAAAGATTATATACTATGACCAAACAGAATTTGTACCAGGCATACAAGATTGATTCAAAATATGAAATTCAGCTTTTGATACACGATATCAGCAGGAAAAAAAGTACAAAAACACATGATCATCTCAAGAGGTCAGTAAAAGCATTTGAAAAAATTCAATGCTCCTATGTAATTAACAACATAAAAACCATACTTAACAAAGGAAGAAGGGGATTTCCTCCATCAGATTAAGTATCTACAAATACCCCAAAGGTAGCATCAAACTTTATGATGAAATACTGAATGTTTACCCCTGAAGATCAACAAAAAAGAAGAATATCTACTATCAACCAGTTCTGTTCCACATTATACAGTAAGCTAGGGTTGGTAGGCAAGAAAATTAAAAGACATTGATGCTGAGATGGAAGAAATAAAACAACTTCTTTTTTTTTTAATTTATTTATTTATTCATACAAGCTGGGGTACAGGCCAGAGGCATGGGGCGGTGAAAGGGTTCACCAGAGACAGAGTGGGGAGCAGAACAGGCAGATGGACGGAAATACATTGCTGAGGGGAGCAGAGGGTGAGGCAGGGGAGGTCTGCCGCACCATGTGGGATTCTCCCTAGCCAGGCATCGAACTCGTGTTGCTGCTGCCAACAGCTCCACAGTGCAGCGCCTAACTGCTGCGCCACCAGGGAGACCCAGAACAACTTCTACTCATAGTAGATATGAGTATATAGATAGAAAAGATTAAAGAATCTACTAGAAAATATTGGAACTAATGACTGAGTTCAGCAATATTACAACATAGAAAATACAACTGAATTCTTGTACACTTTCAATGAACAATTTGAAAATAAAATTACAAAAAAAATTTCCATTGGAAAAATACTGTTAGTTTCTCAAAAAGTGAAACATAGGACTACCATGTGACCCAGTATATCCACTCCTAGACATGTATTCAAGAGATGACTGTATCTACATGAAAACTTGCCTATGACTTGTCATAGCTATATTATTTACAATAGCCAAAAGTGGAAACAACCCAAGAGTCCATAAATTAATGAATGGGTAAACAATATATGGTATATTCACACAATGAATGGAATGTTATTTGATCATAAAGAGGAATAGAATACTAATAAATACTACAACTTGGATAAACCTGGAGAACCTCATATTAAGTCAAAAAAAGAAGTGAAAAAAGATCACATTCTGTAACGTTATTTGCATGAAATATACCAAATAGTCTATTTGATAGGAACATAAATTCCTGGAACTAAGAAGCAGTATGTAGGGTAGTAGTGAGATAAAGAGTGACTTTTAAAGGACACAAGTTTCTTACAGGTGGAGGGTGATAAAATTTTTCTAAAATTGATTGTGTTATGTAACCAAAACCAACACTTGTACAACATTGAATACATCACAAACCATCCATAAGTATATATTTAAATGGGTGACACCAAGATATGTCAGTTGTATTTTAATCATGCTGACAAAGGCATTTATCTAAATTTATAATACTTTAATTATGTAATTAATTGTACCACAGGAAAAAAATATACACATTCAAGTAGTTAGGATGTAGATCTAATGGGAAGCTAATATATGCTTGGTGGGAAAGTGGTTCAACAACATTTTTTTCCATTTGAATATTTTTTAAAATTTATTTATATCTTTTTACATCATTGATTCATTTTTGTACAGAGTTTGATTTCTCCTTTCAGGTGTTTTCTCCATAAAATTACCACCACCAAGACACCTGTGAACCATTACCATAGGCTCTTGTGCTGTTCACTCTCGTTTTGACCCCTTTCCCTCCCCCTCCCCCATGAATTTCTCCAATTTATACTTTGACTGCCAGTTTGTCTTTTTTTCCTTTCCCTGACCCCTTGTATGTTTTGCCTATGTTCCTCCTGGAAGTTAAATCATCCAATATTTTATTTTTCCTTCTGACTTACTTCACTGAGTATAATCCCTTCCAGCTCCATCCATGTTGCTGTGAATGGCATAAGTTTATCTTTTTAAATTTTTTTTAAGATTTATTTATTTATACATACAGCTGGGCGTGGAGGCGGTGGCGTGGAGCGGTGAGAGGCTTCACCAGAGACAGAGTGGGGAGCAGAACAGGCAGATCAGAAATACATTGCTGAGGGGAGCAGTGGGCGAGGCAGGAGAGGTCTACAGCACTATGTGGGATTCTCCCTGGCAGGGAGTCGAACTCGCATCACTGCTGCCGACAGCTCCACAGCGCAGCACTCAACCGCTGTGCCACCAGGGAGGCCCCAAGTTTATCTTTTTTGATTGCTGAGTAGTAACCCATTGTGTTCAACAACTTTTAAAAACTTTTGAAAAGAGGAACATGCACTTAACAAGTGATACAGCCATTCTAATCCTAGCTATTCATGCAAAACAACTCAAAATATATACTCATGTATACAAATATTCATAACAGTTTTATTCAAAATAACCTGGCACTAGAAATAATCTAAATGTCCTTTAACAAATGAATAGATAAAATATTGTGATATAATAAAGCAATGGAATACCACATGTATACATTTCACAGACATAATGCCAAGTGAAAGAAGACTCCATCAGAGGAATAGATACCGACAGGATTCACTATATATGAAACTCTACCTATAGTTCTAGAAATCACATCAGCATTTGCCTGTAGCTGTGTGCTGAGCATAGAATGACTGTACAGGTGCATGAAGGAAGCTCCTTAGTAGTTAGGATGGTTTGAATCTTGATTGAGGTGGTGTTTGCATGACAGTATACAATTTGTCAAAAGCCATCAACCTTAAAATGTTTGAATTTCACTGTATGTATATTATACCTCAGTGAAATTGACTAAAAACCAAAAAAACAAAACAAAAAAACCCCAAATCACTTGATGGAGTAAATCACACATCATTCAGATGTGTTTGCAGGGTTTGGTCCTGGGTGATGGTATTTCAGACACATTTTTAAATTGTTGGCTTGCCAGGATCCCCAAATTACACAATGACTATGCTTTCTCACCTTCCTTGCTCAGCAGCAAGATCATGGTAATCTCAGTAGCGTATTGTATAATGCAGGGAACACTAAATTGAAAGTCAGGAATCTTGATTCCAATCCTGGCTATATCATTTATGAGCTGTGCAATTTTGGGTATAAATCCTGGCCTGTAAAATACCTATTCTACATGGTTGTTGCAGAGATTCAAATATATATATATATGGTTTATATCTTATATCTTTCATATTAGATGGGATTATTATTGCTAAGCATTTTATTAACACAAGTCTACACAGAGTGCCACAGTTTACTAAAATATTAGCATTTCTATTTTTTTTTGTTATTTTTATTTGTGTCTTTTACATCACTGTCTATTCCCTGTAGATTTCCCACCACCAAATTACCCATGAACCATCACCACAGTCTCCTGTGCTCCCCTCTCCCCCGTTCTGAGCCCCAATCCTCCCTCCTCTCTCGCTGACTGATGCTCTTGTATTTGGTTCCCCTATATTCCTGTTATAAGTGAGACCATTCGATATTTTTCTTTTTCCTTTTGGCTTATTTCGCTGAGCATGATCCCTTCTAGTTCCATCCATGTTGCTGCGAATTGCATGTGTTTATCTTTTTTGAATACTGAATAGTATTCCATTGTGTATATGTATCACATCTTCTTGATACAGTCATCTATTTTTGGGCATCTGATTGTTTCCATATCTTCGCTATTGTAAGTAGTGCTGCAATATCTGAAGCATTTCTATTTTTAAAGTGTGGATAGATGGTGCAGAAGTCTCCTCATCCAGGAAGCATGCCATCCTTCAGGTATAGCTTGTCTCCTCCTTTTTCCAGTGATGCACAGAGAGAAGATTTGATTACCCATGGTCACTGATTTACAAAAAAAAAAAGGATGTATTGCCTTCTCTCTTCTCTCCAGAGCTCTAGACCTGCAACGGAACTACAATCTAAATGGAAGACATATTCTCAAGCACTTGGAATGGCTGGCAATTTTTACTTATTTTATTTCTTGTTCTATTTTATGTGCTCTGCTTCCTTGCTTCAAAAAAGTATCATAGTATTTCTCTTGAGTTTTCTGCCTTTCCTTCCATAGCAATCACTCTTACATTTAATGAAACTGGACATATGGAGTCTGCCTTCAGTTTCAATTTTAGTTTTCACCCCGCCTTGGTGCTACTTTCTCCGGAATACAGGGGATAAAGGCATTAGGAGGAACAGAGACCTGATGATCCGTGGTTACGTGTGAGGGTGCATCGTGGTGACTGACCGCGTCTGGACATCACTCCAAAGTCACTCAGGGATATAACTAGCTTTCTCTGACCTTCCTCGGACCTTGGCCCAGATTCTGCTAGAGAAGTCATTAACAACAGTACAGTCCTCAGCAAACTTCACTTGTTTCTTGAGCTACAAAATTAGCATTAGCCCAGCTATTTCAAAACGGTGCAAGTTAATTTCAAATTAATCTCTCCATCCAAACACACACACACACACACACACACACACACACACACACACACACACACACACTCTCTTAAATTAGCAATCACGACCATCAGCCCTAAACATATGGACAGCCTCTTCTCTCATCAAATAAAGCATTATGTGTGTCTTCTAAAACAAAATAAAACATGATACAAAAGTTGTTTGGTTATTGTATGTGTGATACTAATTTTTTATTGAAGTACTAATATAGGCAGAAAAGGAGGGTAGTATCTACTTTGCATGGCTTGTGCATGTATCCGTAAAATCTGTATCTACTTTGTGGTACAGATTAAATAAAAATAGCAGTGCTTCATCTCACACAAAGGAACACTCAATGTGTGTTTTCTTTTCAGCCACAGACCTAGTTTAGACTTGTGATTATTAAGAAAAACACAGGATTCCAAATGTTTAATTTATGAGATGCAATAGTTCTAACAGGTAGTTTTAACTACCATGTATACAAAAGCGGAAAGACATGGTCTCGGTTGTTTCCTTTAAGTATCTCCGACTCCACAATGGCACAGAACGTTGCATAGTGTAAGTGCTCAGTAAATATTTATTAAATTTAAAATGCGGTATGAGTGTATCTGTGAACACTTGTACTAAGGTTTGAAGATCCAGTTTCTGACTTTTAAGAGCCTTGTGCCCAGCAGAAATAAGAGGGTCAAAGAGAATGGATTAGTGACATACCTGACTATTTTTCCTGTTACTTTTCCCCTTGAATATTGAAAAAAAAAACCCAACTATTTGTACTTCATGAGAATCTTCATAGAAAAGGTTTGATTTCCCATGAGTTTTTAAATAAAGAAAAAGATGGGCATCTAGGTACTGTCAGGATGAAAGATTTTTCCCAAGGAAATACTGAAGACGAGGCTTGGATGTGGACTTGAAACCCAGAGAACATGAGTAAAGAAAGTGGGAGTGAGGGGTGTGTGCAAATTACAGTAGACTTAAGGAGAGACATGCCCATACCTAAATGAGTATGTGTCTTTCAGTGATTTTTTTCAATATTTTAGCAGCGGGATCTAAGTAACCAGTTATGATATATTACATTGTGTTTTTAAAATTAAATGATTTTGAGCTCCAGGACTATACTCGGTGTCTCATCTACTGAATTGTGCTATGAGACTACATGAGCTTTCACAAGAATCACTTTAGTTAGTTAGTAGTCCAAGGAAAGGAGATTCAGGAGATGGATATAAGCTACTGCTTGTCCTTATATACAAGGAGCTTGTGCATGAAAAATATGATAAGCGAAGCCACGCATCTTTTCTCTTTTGTTACCAGAGCACCGGTATTGAATATTTTCAACACAATTCAATATGCCAACCTTCACTGATTAGGATAAATAGCCCCTAATATCTAAAAAGATGACTTAGGGTGGCGCAGTGGTTGAGCACTGCACTGTGGAGCTGTTGGCAGCGGCGACGTGAGTTCGATGCCCGGCCGGGGAGAATCCCACATGGCGCGGCAGACCTCTCCTGCCTTGCCCGCTGCTCCCCTCAGCAGTGTATTTCTGATCTGCCTGTTCTGCTACCGCTCTGTCTCTGGTGAACCCTCTCGCCGCCCCACGCCTCTGGCCTGTACCCCAGCTTGTATGTATAAATAAAAAATAAATAAATAAAATCTTAAAAACATGACTTAGTTTCAGATGAAATATTTACAGTCAAAATCTATTAATGACCTTGTCTGGTTCAGACTGTACCAAAGTCACTCCATCACATGTGCTTATCCCAAAATTGCCACCGCTACTCCATCTACACACAATTCACCGTTTTCCTCTCTGCAACTGTTCCCACCTGACCCCAAACTGTCATGAGCATGTAATTAGATCTATATTTCCTACAAAAATCAGAAATGTGGATGTCTTCAGTGGGAAAGGTTAGGGTTCATAGAATCTCCACCTCCATGTCTAAACAGCTATAAACCTTGTTCAAATCACATAATCCTTGCAGCCTTTGAGTTCTCTCTCTTTAAAACTGAGTTCACGCTGCCATCTCAGAGGAAGAGATTAAAGGCCTCTCTCCTCATTACCTGTGCCTTCTGCTTGGTCCTGAGTAGGGTGATCTTCAGGTGAAGCAATATTTAGATGGGAGGATGGGACTCAGTTTCTACCTCTCCGTACATTGTCCCAGCTGCTTGCTGTGCTCTTAGCTGCAGTGGCCTTCACCTGGACAAGCACTGTGGCCTCTGCCACCAGAGACTCAGGAGCCCATGCTCCATGCAACCCACACGAGGGAAGCTGTACCTGCCCTGGAAGGTCTGGCTCCAGGGACACTCTAGCTTTGCACAAGAGTGAGCAATACAGCTGGAAGTGGGGTGTTCACCCCCTTGAAGTGGGCTTCATGCAATGACATAGAGATGGGAAGAAGCCATTGGGCACATGGCTGTTCAGGTGCAATGATGCTGCTGAGTTTCCCCGAGACCAGGCCACCCCCACCTCCATCCCCACCCCATGCAGACTTGTGAGATGCAGACCCTGGTATTTCCTTTTCTTTTTCTCTGTCTCATTTCACATTTGTCCTCATTCTCCTTCCTTGGGACTGCCCCCTGAATAAGGAGTTACAGGAAAGATTTTGGCCTAAGGCTCTGTGCTCTAAGAACTCTGACCCAGGGTGAGTAGAGAATCCTTATTGTGTTTTGAAGAGCATGTCAAGGCAGCCAGCACCGAAAGTTTTGATTTGAGTCCCAACTCTGTCACATTCTCAGCATGTTCCTTTCGGCATTTTACTTAGTGCCCCTGCCTCAGTTTCATCATTTGTAAAAGGGGAGTAACAAAAGCATGCACCTTAATCAGGCTTTTTGCACCAGTAGCCTCTGTGGCTATCACCTGTGGGCCTTGATTGTGTTAATGCAGGAGGTGCTTGGGAGCATGGGCGTAAGGCATGCATGTCTGACTGTGGGCACGTGGAGTGTCCACAATCATCACCTGCTTGCTTCATTCTTTCCATCTTCCTCTGCTGTTGTGTTTCCTGGTTTATGCTAAGCTTTCTATAAGTCTGTGGTCCCCAAATTCTTGGCATACTTCCCTTTACCTTCCATTAGAATTAGTTCAGGGGCTTTGCAAGCAAAAATTCCTAAGTGGTATAACCCAGCTACTTTTTTGGGTTCAAGAGGAAAGAAAGAGTTTGGGTGGTATCTGGAGCCACATCAAAGCAGACCTGATGTCTCTTCTGGGCCAGAAATAACTTTAAGCCTGTTATAGATGTTAGATATTTTAAAATCACAGAGCTGGAAAATGACAGAGCCGGAGTAAAACCTAAGTTTGCCTACAAATGCCCTTTTAACCACACCAGAGGTCTCTGAAGTTTATAGTATTGAAAATAAAAATATCTGGCTTTCCTTGAATGTTCATTATATTTAAGATATGAAATTTTATTTAGTCTTCAGAATAATCCTAGGAACTAAGTCTAGGTCCTGGCATCATCAAGTGAAAAGACAATCACACAATCACATATCCCACCTCCACAGTTAGTGAGACTGTCACATAGCCTCTAGGCTTGGCTCCTTCTCTGCCTCCCATTGCCTTTTTAACTTTTCCTTCAGTCCATCAATATGCAAGCAGTTAAGGGCAGGGCTGATGAAGAGGGGACCAGAAGTCTCTCCCCTGCCTATTGGCCCCTCTCCATTCTGCACTTGCCATCTCATGTGCCTGCCATGCTACGAGTGATGCAGCTGGGAACTCTAAGTACCAGGGCAAATGAGGCCAAGCGGAGGCCACTCCCACTCATCAATTAATGGAGCACCTCACAGGTGACCCCACACACATCTACTTATTGGTGGTCTACCAGGGGACTCTTGCGGTCCTCTGGGACTGAGGGGCTAGGCCATGACCTCAAGTTACAAACCTGAAAAGGCTTTCAAGGCCCTCTAGGGGTGGCAGCAGAAGGAATGGATGTGAATACAAGAGCATCTGCTTGAGGGAGCTGCTGGCAGCTCCATCTATGGGACGCATTGCGCACCTGAGTAATGAGATAATAAAAGTTGAAAACACTCGGGGAGTGAAAGTGCTATGTAAATATAAAATACCTCTGTCTTCGTGTGATGTGCCTGGGAGAAAACTTTCTTATTTTAATTCATTCATTTCTTTATGTTTTGCCTTCATATTTTTTAAGGGATTTAAGATGGTTTGCAAAAAATACACCCATACAAAGCATGTGTGTGGGAAAGCCACCCTAAGCAAAACATGAACTGATGAAGCTATAAAGGACAAGATTGACAGATTTTATTATACACAAATCTAAAACTGTTGTATGATAAACAACACCATAAAATAAAGTAAAAGACAGGAGCCAGCCTGGGAAGCACATGTAAAAAGTTGGTAACAAAGGGTTAACCTCTATAATTTATACAGTATTGCCACAAGTCAATTTTAAAAGTGATAAACAACCTAATAGAAAAATAGATGAAGAACATGGACATGCAATTCACAGAAGAAATACAAATACCCAATAAACATACAAAATATGAAAAGCAAATGCACTGTAACTTCCCAGTAACAGGGATATGCAAAGGGAAATGATTGTCTGCAGATCCCACAGGCAGAAAAGTCAAGTATGAAGAGGGTCTTTTACTAGACGTAAGTTGAGACGATGATCATGGTGACATGGTGGTGAGATGGCTGATTGCCATAGCCCTATTGGATAGCATTGTAGCTGGCAGTAGACAATGTTAATATAAACATGCTCTGTGACCAAGTAATTCCACTGTAGTTCAACCTATGGAAATACTGACATATGGTCAAACATTTCAATGTCTGAGGCTGTTCGGGGAAGTACTCTTTGAAAGAGTAAAGCATTGGAAATTACTGTGTATCACAGGTTTAATAAATGACAAGATGGTTATATTATGCTAAGCAATGCTAAGTTGAATGTCATCAACCTATGCAGGTGCATGTAAAGAAATTACAAGCTCTATTGTTAAGTTTAAAAGAGTAGTTAAAGGACTTGGAGGACAATGGATTCTCACTTACTACTTGTGTGTTATGTATATACATAAATATACATGTACAGAAAGTTTTCAAGGATTGCCATCACAGCTTGGGGGGGGGGGGTAAAAAATTGTTTTATTAATTAAACAAATAGGAGTGTTTATTACATGCCAAATACTATAGTTGGTGCTGCAACAGAGTAGTACCCAAAACAGATAAAGAGGTTGTCCTCAGGGAGTTAATAGTTCATTGTGAGGAGACAAATATCATGTATAGATGGTGATAATTGCTGAGAGGAAGGAAAACAGCATAGTGGGATATGGGTTCTGATGGCAGGATGAACTGATACAGGAAAGTCAGTTAAGCCACCAAAGTGACAGTTGAGACAAAACCTAAAAAAAATGGGAAAGTAAGTCATGTAGATAACAGAGAAAGGATATGTAAAAGTTGGTCACAAAGGGTTATTCCATGAAGTGAAAGCAAGTGCAAAGGTCCTGAGGCAGGATCTGCATGGTGCGTTTGAGGAACAAGCAGGAAGGCAGTGGCTGGAGCAAAATGTTCAAAGGCAAGACACGAAGAAATGAGGTCTCTAGTTCTATGGGATCCAGAGTATTCCAGGTCATGGGCTTCTGCTTCTGCTACAAAATACAAGATAAACCCTTTTAGATAAACTGTATCCTTTGAAATACCACTGGCACCCACAGGGGCAACGATAAACTTTATATCAGCATGAGCCTCCATTGTGACAGGTAAATGGAGGTGGGGTAGGGAAAAGGACCAGGGAGAAGCAGCTGGAAGGAATGATAGATAAAGCTGGGGCAGAAGGGCACCTCCTGTAAGGAGACTCTAATAACAGGGTAAGTTCCAGAGGAGGGGCTGTACCTGGGAGACAACTAGCAACCATGCCAGAATGATGGGGGCAGGGTTTTGAGTAGAAGGAGACTTAGTGTCCAAGGCCTGGCATCAGACATCCCTGAACACGGGCCAGGGTGAGGCAGAGGTAAGATAGAAACAGGACAGGGCCAAAGCACAGCAGATCCCTCTTCCCCTGGGCTTTAGACCAACGTTATACAGAGATATCCTGGGAACATGGCACACAGACGAGAACGGGACCAAGAGCCAGGTAGGTGGCTATTTTGCACATGTTGGCAAATCAGGGAACTGCTAAGGAATAATACTGTGAGGCTATGGTGGAGGAGGCGGCTGCCTGGCAGGCAAACTGAAGGACATTTCTGAATTCCCCAGCCAGTAGTTGCCAGCTGCAGGCACTTTGCAGGGGCGGGGTTGGGGTGGAGGGGGCTCCCCCGATGCCTCATAGGGAGGTGTACAGGAGGGGAGAAAGAAGCACAGAGTTGAATGTTCCTTGCACAGACCTCTGGGTTTGGATTTGGGCCCAGGCCTGCCCCTCAGAGCCTCATTCATGGGAGTCTCGGAAATAAGCCCTGGGCACCTGCTGTCAGTGGATTCCACCCAGTCACCTGACTCAGCCCTTTGGTTTAGAGTTCTGGAAGTTTCCCCACTGTGCTAGTCAAACATGATCGCTCTGCTTTCTCCCTTCCTCCCCTCACAATATTTATACTCATTTCTTTTATTGAAATTTACCTGCTCCTGTTCTATTAAAGCTGCTTGACTGGCAGCTCCCATTCTAGGGAAACCTGCAGCCCATCCATTCTCCAGACAATGAAGCGTGAGCCTCCTGTCTCCTGTGGTGTGCGTGGCCTTCTAGGCTCAGATCTCCAGGCTTCAAAGGCATGTCAGAGATGCCCCCTTCTAAACTAGGTCCCCAGATACAGACGGTTTGAACTCCCAGCTCTGCACTTAAGCAGTTCTGACCAAATATGGAAAAAGATCCTGGAACTCCTGTGTTTGCCCTACTAATCTACCCACTTGGCGAAGTGTTACAACCACCAATGGAGGGAGAAGGGGCTGGTTCCCATGCAGCTGCGGAGCTGACTGGGGAGTCAGGCCACTAATCTTGGATTCCGACAGGGCCACTCAGTCTTCTTGGGGTCCTTCCCACCCACTGTGGGTAGGTGTCATCACCACCCTGACTGTAAGGATGAGGAAACTACAGCTCGGAGAATTGAAGTGACATCTGAAGGCTCTTGAGAGCTTATTGGGAGTTCTGTTGGTGAAGTGCAGCACTGTGTACTCGTGAGGTGAAAGGATGGAGAGCCCACCTTTCCTCACAGCTCAGACAGCAGATGGGCTTCCAGGTGAAGTGAGAGACTGTGATCACCTTCACATCTTGACAGATGCCTCAGGCCATAAAGTCAAAAGGAGGAGAAGTCACCCATTGACCCCCCAAATCCTTAGAGTCTAAGCATCAACTCTTCATGACACACCATCCGGGCGATGAGGGTTCTTGCTTTCCTCTCCTACAGAATGGGAGGCCCTAAATGGTGCTCAGGAGAGAATAACAAGACTCTATAAATGGCTTTCTAAACCAGACTGAGGATGATGACTTGCTGGGTCTGGGGCATATTCGAACAGAAGGTTCCCTGGTGTTCTACTGCCAACACCTAAAATGTCAGCTGTGCTTCCGGCCGTGCTCGGAGATGAGGGGCTTTCCCATCTGGTGACCCTCTTTCTCTGCAGGTCTTCATCCAAAACAAGTCAGTTTGGCCAGATTGTGAATAAAATCATTTTTGAAATGTTTTACAATCGAGTTGTACGAACTACAGACAAGTCAAATCTGAGGACATAGATTTGCACCAATTTCCTGCTCAGTGCTTTTGATGCTAGATTAAAGGAGCAGAGGGCCATCGTCCATTCATCTTCTAGCTTCAAGTTATAACTTTCACATTTGAAAGTACCTTTATCCAAGTAAAACTGCAGAATTTTCTTAAAAACCAACAAATTAAATATCCCCATGGTGATACAAAGAGCATGGCGCTGTAGGAAGAATATAACTATAAAAGAACGTCATCAAATGCCCTGGATTCTAGTCTTGTCTCTGCTCCTAATTAGCTGTGTGACTTTGAGAAATTCACTTAACTTCTCTGAACGTATCTTCTCTTTAAAAATGGTTACACTTCGTAGTTTTTTCAATTTAATTTCAAATTTATTTTTTTTAAATTCAAAATGTCAGATCAGACTTAACATTTGATTTACTTATAAACTTCCCTGGTGACCGAGGAAAGATTCTGTTTAACCCAAATTTTAAGACTGAATTGAGAGCAAGGATGAGTGCTTTGCTAAGCAGATGGTCAGCAAGTGCTTCAAATAGCAGTCCTCTCCCTTCCCAGTTACAGAATACCCCACATGTTTTCTTGGGGTATATCTCCTATGCTCCCATTGGCAAATCTTTTCATTGACTGATTCAAAAACTTTCTAAACTGGGCTAGTTGACTTATTAGAGCTCAAGCAAAGGACTATTTTATGACTGACCCTACAGAGGCACAATTTCCCAACCTGCAGTTTCCATTTCTTTTATTTTCATAGTAGTTTTTCATAGAAGCCTCATGGTCTTCTACTTCCCTTTAAGTTTATACAATGGAATTGAACTCTCTTTACAATATGAATCCCAGTAGAACTTACATTCACATTTAAGATAGTGACTCTTCTAAAGACATAATTGTACTAGAGAATGATACATCTGGGGGAGAGAGGTCGTGCCTATAATACTCTTGCATATCATCTACCCCCCGCCACCACTGTCAGCCACCCTATATTGTAGTAATGCTCAAAAGGATAAAAGACATGGGGGTGGCCAGTGTTTACACTGTATTCACAAAGAAATTGCTGAAGTTGGGCCTCCCTTAACAAGGGGTTGAGTCTCAGCACTATGAAGCTATCCGCAGCCACTGCAGCACGAGTTCAATCCCCAGCCAGGGAGCTTCCCACATGGTGCAGCAGACCTCTCCTGCCTTGGCCTCTGCTCCCCTCAGCAGTGTAGATCTGCCTGTTCTGCGCCCTACTCTGTCTCTGGTGAATCCTCTCACCACCCCACATCTCTGGCCTACCCCCCCACCACACACACAGTTCTTGTATGTATGGATAAATATTAAAAAGAAAAAAAGAAATGGCTAATGTTTTTAGCAGTTAGATCAGGAGCAGTCTGCAACTAGAAGACACATGGAATTAAACATAGAAGATTCTTCCAAAAAGAACTGTTGTATTTTTGTTGAATTGGGCTGTTTGACTGAATTCAATCTAAGATTCTGTTTACCTGTCAGATGCATGAAGGGTATCTGTCACAGTCTTATAGATGATGACTTGTTTGCTATAATAATGTGCTTATGGATTTTTGATAAAGTCACAGCATCATTCTCCCCCATGTGGTACCTCATGTGCTACACTCAGTGGAAATGATGGGTCAGATAAAACACTCATTTTAGAACAGTGGTTTGTTTACACTGGCCCTAGGTCTAGAGTTATTTGTTTTTCCTACTATGGTCAAAGATCTTTGAAAGATAGCCCAAACCCTAAAGAAATAGGTAAACATATTTCTAATTCTAACAAAGCATACCAGCAAAGCACATGACTCAGCCTGAGAATTACTCAGTTTTTAAAGTGTACAACAAGCAAAGACACTATTCAGGGCACACAATCTTTTTTGAGATGTACCCACACTGAGAACTTTCCAAACATTTGGCAACATTCAGTAAGCCTCCAGAAGATGTGGGAAAACTCACCAGCCATTTAACCCCAATATATTTCATCTAGGCCCACCTCTGCACATGATAAAAATGCAGTCACAGAGTGGTAACACATAGATGGATGCACGGGGACAGAGATGATTAACAACTAAGTTGAGGACAGAACACAGAAAAAGTATCCCTCAGTCCCATGCCCTTTCTACCAGACTGACTAATACCCCGCTGCAGGTTTCCAACTCCCGACACATAAGGCTGAGTCTTCTGGCCTGGGACCTAATTAGAGATGGTCTGTGGGCTCGTCCTCTCCTGGAAGATGTGTCCACAGATGCAATCTCTGCCTGGGAAGGGCAGTTTCAGAAATGCCCGAGCAGCTGTCCACGTGCTCCATGCTGTCAGAAAGTACAAATGTGTCTGCTGGGTAAAACTTTGCAGCTAAACCCACAGCGAATGCAGCTCCATTAGTATGGCAGGTGAGCAATCTATTAGGAAATCGAAGGCCCCTCCCTCATTATAGGAAAATAAATGAGCTGTGTCTCATGGAGGAGAAATTCTTTTATAAAGGGAAGCAATGAGCTTTGAAATCAGACAGATGTGCTTTTGAATACTGGCCCTGCCTCACACAGACAAGATGACTGTCAGAAACTGCTTTACGTTTTTTGAGGTTCCTCATCTGTAAATTGGGCAAAAAATAATTTCTACCACATGGGAATGTAAGGATTCAAAGAGATGGCGTATGAAGACAAGCCAGCCAGTCAGTGACCTGAAGTGAAGGTTTGGAGTCTCAACCCCAGTATTTTGGGAGTTTAAGGTCTGGTTGATCAGCAGGAGGATCAGGCCCGCACATCTCCCCCTGTTGTTAGACTTTCTTCCCTGCTCCCCGCAGACCTCTCACTCAGTGGCACTGCTCAAGTTCTTGTCCTCTGGAGCACCCGCCCTATAACTCAGACTGTCTCCCACCTCACAAAGTCCTTTTCTCCCTGAAACATCTCTCCTCACTTCCTTTTCACACCCAGGAGTGTCTGAGGATACAGTCAAACCTTGGAGAGACTTAGACCGTCCACAAGTTCTTCTTTTATTATTTCCTTCTTGCAAGGTGAGAGAGGACAACGTCTCAGAATGAAAGATTCTCCTCCATGCCCTCTCTCAGCAGAGGCCCTAATTCATTTTTCATGGCCCCTTGCAGTGACAAAAGCCGCTGCTTTCTCTCTTGTAAGCGTGCTCCTTGCAATAAGTCAAAGCTGATGTGCATTTTCCCCCTGGGTGCCAGTGCGCTCTTTGATTTAATTTGCCCTGTTGTTTGGCACGGAGCCTTTGCCGGCGAGTTTCTTCACAGACCTGGGGAAGCAGGGACCTGACAGCGATGGGGCTCAGTGACAGATGGGGTTCAGTGGGTAGTGTTTAAATACTTTGCTGCAATGATAAAAGAAATGTTGGAGAGTGACAGATGCTTCGGCAGAAAGTCAGCCAGACAAACACACACATCCTGTTTATTGGAACTAGGGGTCCTGATGATGATGTGGGTCTGTGGGAGGTGCACCCGCTTTCATGTGGCTGGACTCAGCCAGAGTCATTGGTGAGCTGTGGAACTGCTGACTCTGCGAGGACCCTATAGGCCTCCTGCGCAGTCACTGGAGTGGCTGTGGGGACACATCTGCCCCATTCATACCACATCCACTCTCCCCATCCAAGGATAGGTCCGTGTCTACAGAGGCCACAAGAAAACCTGACGCCATGGCAGTCAGGCAGGATTGAGAAAGCATCGCTATTTAGGGTCGACCAGGTATCCAAAGGACTCAGTGAGCCACAAATGTATAGAAGGGCAAGGAGTCTAAAAAGGTGGCGGAGCTATGCAGCTCAAAGACCATGAGCTGAACTCCATCAGGCAGACAATGCTCCATGTCACAGAGTCCAACATGGCAGGACCTGGACCACCCTATGACCTTCTAAATCTTTGTAACTTGTTTTGCAGGCTGCCTCTGTAATCACTAGCAGCCCCCAGGGACACGCTGGACGATGGTCCCTGTGTCTTCTTGATGCTGTACCTACAATTACTGCAGGACAGTAGTGCTGTCTTCCCAAATGAATGGCCACACATGTGGTTATACACTGTGATTTGAAAAAGGACATGAAAAAGATGTTTGGCAAGCAAGGCAGCAGTCATCCTGGACTCGTGGTGTGTGTGCAGGAAAACATCATCGGGTATGATTAACGGGAATCCATTGTACATTTGGCCAAGACAGAATACCCCACATTTGCTTTCTAGTATGAAGTGAACAGGTGCATATCAGGGAGGAAGAAAGAAGAGAAGGTGGAGGAGGGGGCTCTTATTTTACATAAGGAAAAGCTTGTTGGGTAGAACTGGGTTTCTTTTATTTATTTTTATTTTAGAGCAAATTTGGAAGTGAGATATATTTGTTAGAGAAGAGCAGTGCAGTTACTTGTGGAGCTTAGAACACAAGTAAGATGAGATCAGGATAGGGAAGGGGCGGCCGCTTGGAATGGAGGTGGGCACCCTCATGGGAAGGCAGCACTGAGCTGTCTGAGAGCCAAGTGCGTGGCAGCTGAGAGCGGAAGGTGACACAGGTGGTGCGGCAGATGACGGCAGCCACGTTAGAGCTCCGTCTACCTGCTCGCTTACCTGTTACAGATTTAACAGCTGTGAAGCCCCCTCAAAGCTTCCTTCCCTCACTGGGCAGTGAGCTTCATTCTGAAAGGTGAATTGAGATTTGCTTCTTGGCATTTTCTGGATTTTGTTTTACAGCTAATCAAACAGGCATTAACCACCTGGGAGCCAAGAAGCTGAGTCCCCTCAAGTAGCTGAGTGACACCTTGACCTTCTAAGGGTACAGATGGAGCATAGCAGAACCTCTTGTGTAAGAATTGTTGAAGGGTTTAATCGGGGCTGTTTTTAGCCGACTAAGACTCAGGCGTGTCAGGCTGTATGTGAGAAAGAAGTGTGGATTCTAGTGAAAGAAGGCTAAAGAGGACATGGATAAAAAAATGAAAGGAGGGAATTAAAAAAGGTCAGAGCAGAGATGAAGGGACCAGGGAAAAAACAAACAAACAACAAAAAGGAGACCACAAATTCATCCAGACACATCTTTTTTGTGCTCACCTCAGGATCATTCCAGAAGTGAGGCTGCTGCTGTGGGCTCCCACATTGGTTCTCCACTGGGGGTGACTTGGACCCCTGGAGGACACTTGACAGTGTCTGGGACCATTTTGGTTGTCACAACTGGGAGGTGAGGATGCTTCTGGCATCTAGTGAGAAGTCAGGGCGACTGTGATTCTTTTCCATTTGCACTATGCATAGAACAGCCCACAACAAGGCATCATCCAGCCCCAAATGCTGTCAGCGCCCAGGATGAAACCTCAGGTGAGAGAGAACAGACAGGAGCCGGGGATGGTGGCCCATAGAAGCTATGCAGTTCTGAACTGTCCGAACTCGCTGGATTAAAGAAGTCCTGGCCCTTCAGGCCACAAGCCACCAGCATCTCTGCGGACTGGAACTGCTCTGTGTCCAGTAATGAGCAGAACACTGAGAGATTTGCGAGATAAAGAGTCTCACCTTTCATCATTGGATAGATGGAGAAGTGGACGGAGGAAAACAAAAATTAAGGTAAATGAGGATGGAATGGTTAAAGGAAAGGGGAATGGTAGTGCAAGAGGGTGGTCCTCAGGAAGGGGGAGTGTCCCAGGACCCCACCCCCACCTCAGGCTGGAGTGTGCCATCATCACCGAAGAAAGGATACTGAGGACTGCGGGAGGAGTTAAGAAGAGGTTTTGAGACTTAAAAACCAGACCTGGGGGGTTGGAGAGGGCTTTTGGTCCGTGGTGTGGATTGCCCAGTTTCTCCTGAGTAGGTGAGAAGAGTCCAGCTCAGAGAAACTGGTAGGACGTTTTCACCAATTTATTTCTTTATCTTTTCTTTTCCCTTTCTGTAAATAAATCTTTTTATTAATTTTATTTTGTGTGCCTGCATTTGAGTTTTTAAGTCTCTTATAAGCGCACGGGTGAGAACCCAGAAAGACACCCCACGGGGTTACCCTGTAACAGTAGGAGAAACTCTGGAGACCATCGGGGGCAGCAGAATGAAAAAATGGGGGGAGCAGAATGAAAAAATACTAGGAGGATATATGAAGAGCTTAAGAGAGAGAGAGATAATGTCCCAAGTGTGTCCTGGAGGATGGTTGGAAAACTGTGAAGGAGGATAAGGACAGAAAAGTTGCAAAGGCAGTGCCACAAGAACAGAGACCTGATTCACACAATGCCGGGAGCTGGAGGTGGAGGTAGAAGTGATTAACATAGTCATTAAACCAGCTGTAAGAACTAAAACTCCTTAGGCCCCAAGGCACAGACCCAAGCAAAGTGTCAGATGCTCTTAGTGTCATAGGGCGCAGACCAGACCGGAGGTAAAGATAAGGAGATTGAGGACCATTGTAGAATCTCTGGTCCCTCTCAAATTCTGTGTATCATCCAAAAGCAACAGCAAGCAGGCCACTCTGCAAAGGAATGAGCCCCTTCCAGAGTGAAGACTCTCAGTGCAATCTCTGCACTGGCACTGAGCAACTCTCTTTCTGCCCATCCGTGTCTATGCAGCTCTCTGTCCCTCCACAGGGCAGCGGCCCTCCTGCCTGCCTGCGACCTGTATCGTGCTGGCACTTCTTTTCAATGACCTCCCTTAGCAGAGGCAGCTCTCCTCAAGGACAACCCCTGTGACCATGCAGGTCTCTTTCTTAGCAAACTAGTCCCTTTCGGGGCAGCCCTTTCTGCCCGCTTGCATCTATGCAGGTGTCCATTATTCTTCTCTTTTATAATAAACCTGTCCCTCTGGATAGAACGAACCTCTCTGTGTCATGGAGAAACTCACCTGGAAAACTTGCCCGTGCTGCTGAAAGGGGAGCTCTGGGAAACTTTTCGCAGAGTAAACCCAAAGATCCTTCTCTCTGAACCCAACATCTCCAAAAATGACTTAATACCTTCGATCAAGATCAGAACTTGACTTAGCTTTGGGTGCACCACTTAGCAAGCCTGATTCAGTATTCTCATTCAGGAAGTGGGATAAGGCTCTCTGTCCCGTGGGGTCATCAATAAGGATTAGAGGTGATATAGGGAAGAAGCACAGAGGACACATATCAGACCCCCAGCAAGTGGGAGCTATACAGCATTATCAGATAGTAAGCTCAGGGACACGGGACTGCATTCCAGGAAGAGCTTCACTCTCTGGCCCCTTTGCTATTCAGGGATTTCTGTCAAATAGCACGATTCCAGAAGGGCCTAGGGAGTGAAGCCCTTCTGGAATCATGCTATTTGACAGAAAAATCCCTGAATAGCAAAGGCTATGGCTTTAGGAGTCATGTTTTCCCCAAATTCTAAGTGCCCTGCCAGGCATTGCTGTAACCCATTTTCTAAAAAGAAAGACTGTCACCAAACTGATTTAGGGAAACTTGGGGTTATGGAGATGAAGTGTAGGACTCTTCAGACTCTTTAAAGGCTCTCATTCATGTGGATCTCCAAGTAGGGAATAGAACATAGTTTCTCAAACTTATTTGACCACATTACATTTGCCCTCCCTCGAGAAATAACTATTCACCTCTCAGAGACCACAGATCCATTAGAATAAGGACTGCAGAAATAGGTTGTATGTATCCCTTCTTTACCTGCCTTATGTCAGTCCTACCAAGACCCAAATCTCCACCTATCCAATTCCATGTTTCTCATTATCATGAAAGTTTCCCAAAGCTATTGTTACAAGGCAGGAAGAGGGGCACCCCAGAACCCCCAAATCTGCCCTCTCTAAATAGGTTCTGCCATCCACCACATCAAGACAAAACACATAAGACATTCAATGAAAAGGAGCATTAATACAATTAGTGTGCAATACTGATAAGACAAAGAATATAGTTTCCAAATCTAGCACCTGAAGTTACCCATCCCCTCATTGGTAAATGTCCAGCCAAACAGGGTTGGCCCAAAGCAAGTCCTGAAAGCCTGCCATAAGTCTAAAGCATCTTCCGGTGGGGATTTATAGAAAAGGGCCAGAAACAGCCTGACAAGTCTAGGAGGAAAAAAGCAAAATCAAAATCAAGATCACAGTTGCCATTGTTTACCTCCCCATGGGTCTCTCACCCACATCTGTTTCAACGAGTCCAGGACCAAGAATGCAGCTTCTCCACACGTCTTTCTGTTCTACGTGCCTCCTCCAGGTCTCCTTCTTGCTCCCCATCCTGCTTCCTTCCTCTCTAGTCTCCTTTCCAGCTTCTTCTTCTCCCTGATCAGCTTATAAGAGGGTGGTCCTCAGGAAAGGGGAGTGTCCCAGGACCCCACCCCCACCTCAAGCCAGAGAGATCCAAAACACCTAGGACTACAAATCCCAGAAGGCCATCATCACTGAAGGAAGGATGCTGAGGACTGAGGGTGGAGTTAAGAAATGGTTTTGGGATTTAAAAACCAGACCTGTGAGCTTAGGGGGCGGCTATTGCTTGTGGTTGTGGATTGTCAGGCTTTTGAGTGGGCCATAAGATTCTAGCTCAGCGGAACTGGTAGGACGCATTCACCAATTTATTCCTTATCTTTTCCTTTCCCTTTTTGTAAATAAACCCTTTTATTAATTTTATTGTGTATGTCTGCAGTTGAGTCTTTTAAGTCCCTTTTAAGTGCATGGTGAGAACCCAGACAGGCACCCCATTTATATCGGGGCTGCCCTGTAACAAGCTCCACCCTCCTTTGGGTGGGCCAGGGAACCTAGAACCTTCCCTTTTCCTGGGGATCATCCTGTGAACTGTGAGAGTTGTTTTCTCAGTTTCAACCACAGATGAACTTCGTGCCTGTGCACATGCCTCTTCCTTCCTGGGGGCACCTCATTCCAGACCACCTCGCAGAACAATGTCTGTCTTTGTTGGGACTTTCTTTATGGGATGATGAGCAACCCCAGGAGGAAAGAACAAGGCTTATAGTTTCCACTCCAATACTCACTGCTGTTTGACTTTCGAAGAGGTTTTAATCTTTCTGAGTCTAATTTTCTCAGATGTGAAATGGGGAGATAGATAATTTGCACTGCCAACTTCACAAGGTTATTCAAATGTAAATAAGATCATAAGTGCTTGGTTTTTAATGATTTGCTGGTGTGCATGGAAGTGCTGTTATGCCAAACATACTATTTATTAAACTAGGGATGTGCCTGCATCTCAAAGTAGGTAGAGCCAAATACCAAGAACAGATTAAGCAGGATGAGCAGAATCTTCTGTGCCTCTGATCCTACCCAAGAGAACAAAGACTTCAGACTGACTTGACAGAGCACAGCATCCTGCAGGCTGGGAAGGCCCCAGAAGCTGAGGGCTCTGCCTTAGGCTGCTCTTTGTCATGCAGATGGAGATGGCTGTATGAGGAGGTCATGAACTTCCCAATGGCACATCTTGAAAGGGGGTATCTTCCTGGGGCCCTGAGCTGCCCCGTAAAGCCCCAAGGCATCCTTGCATCCACTCATCTGCCTGCCCTCCCCGTTTAGCCAAGGTTGGGCAGCCAGTGGCAGTCTGAGTGGACTGATCTTCCATTCCTCATCTTTAGTTTAACACTGGTTCCAGGTCTTAGGAAAAATTGGAAATTTATCTACAATCAACCCTTCCACTTGCCTCCCTATCAGCTCCCCTCTGTTCCTCACTTCTCATTTACTTCTGACTAGCATCCTGCAACCAAATCTTAATTGGATGCGCTAGAGACAGTCCACAAGCAGCAGTGAGCTGAAGTCAGGCCTTGCTGCAGGGGCCAGTTAGTGACCTGGATGCCCCAGACTGCCCACTGCCCACCCCTGAGAGTAGAGTCCCAGAAAGGGTGTGGGTATGTGTTGGGGGTGAGTTGGTAGGGAAAGGAAGTTCTAACAAAGATGCCATTGATCTGTGAGGCAGTGTGGAATGACCTGCTCAGGGTGGAAAGGTGATATGGGCTGTGGGTTAAGAAAACACTTATCTTATTTCTAAAAAAGCCAGATTGAGTTATTCAATCAGCCCTTGCATTGTAAACAAAAAACTGGATAAGACATATTTTACAACCTTCTTAAGAGCATCAAAGAACCCCCTTCCTGGTCTGGGACTACCAGACCCTAAATTAAAGGGAAAGCTATAATCAAGAGATAGCTGGCCCATGACCTGAGGGCATTTGCTAAATTAGGCAAATGTGAACCTTCATTCTGTAACAGGAGCCCTGCAGGGTGAACTGCAGGGCAAGACTGGAGGTTTTTGTTTTTGTTTTTGTTTTTTTGTGACTACTGCTTAAGTAGCTGGAACTGTTAGAAAAATGTGGTGAGTTTACCACCCAGGCCAAAAGTTGCTGCCCGTGGGCAGTCCCTCCTTCAAGTGCCAGCCAGGTTAAATGGCCCAATCAGGATATATCGAGGGTGGGGGGGCCCCTAGAAGAGGATATAAGGAAGTAAGGAAGTGTAGGAGTGATTCCCCAGGCCCCAGACTCGGATCCCCAGCCTAGACTCCTTGTACTCTGTACCTGACCTCAGAAAGAAGAAGCTTCCAGCAGCTGACCTCTGAAGAGAGAAGCCTGAGAGTTTTGCAGGAACTGCAAGGCAGGGCCTGCCTCTGGCTTTGTCTCTGCAATCACCTGGGAAGAGTACGAGACCCTGGGCCTGGTATCTCAAAGAGCTGTTTATTGGAATGTTTGGCACTGGCTTTTGGTGCTGCTGCCTTTGCTGGTGTCTGTTCTAGTGTCCGGTGCTGTTCATCAAGACCTGGGGGTCATGGTGGCATTGGCATTGTCTCAGCGTCCCTGCATTTGAGCACCTCCGGCTGCCAGGAGCTCGGGACCCTTGTCAGGACGGGGCCATCTTGGATGAGTGGTCTTTTGTTTGGAACTTCTGAACACTGTGGACACTATCTAGGGTGAGACAGCTGACCACTTGTGTCCTTAGTAACTCTTTGTTCTCCTGTTTGTTAAATAAAACCCATTACTGTTTTTCCCTGAAACTGAGTGGTCTTGCAATTGTGTATGCAGGTAAAGAATCCACAGACAGTGACCTGTCTTCTACTGGGCACTATCCTTGGATAGCTGTAGCACCCTGATAGCCCTGCTTCTATTTGACAACTTCAAAAGGCCACAAGAACAAAATCAGCATTAGAGCCTTTTGAGGTGAGCATCTGAGAGGGAAACCTGTACATGATAAGTTGAAACCCATGAAGAGTGCATCCCCCAAAGTGAGTGAACGGAAAGTGGATCATCTCTTCCAAGAAATTGCATTATGGTTTGAATTACCTGGACAAACTGCATTAAAAAAAACCTTCACTTAGTTAACAGAGTCGTCAAGCCATTGTAGGACATAAACTTGAATCATCTCTGAAAGAAGGTACTTTAACCCTAGGGCTAAAATTAATTAATCGTTAACCCCTCCCCCCCAAAATGACATCACATAGCAAAACATAGCCAGGTACACAGGAAATCAAGATACTAATAGTGAAAACAGGATAGAATAAATGACAAAAACCAGGCACACAAGTATATTTGGTAATAGAGTTATGAAACATAGCCATGCTTAATGTATATAAAGAGATAAATGACATACCTGAAAAGATTTAATGGAAAATAAAACTGTAAGTGGAATATTAGAAGGGAACAATGAAATTAGGACTACTTATAATGAAAAATAATGTAATAGCACTTAAAATGCCAATGAGAGGCTGAAAAGATGACATGACTGAAGAGAATTAGCTATAAGATAAGAAAAAACATGCCCCAAATAGATTGTAGAGACATCAAGAGGGAATGAGGAATGAGTAAGGGACAGAGGTAGAAGTGTAACAGGGTGGTCCCCAGGAAAAGGGGAGGTTCCAGGCTCCCTGCCCCACCCAAGCGAGGGTGGAGCTGAGCAGAAAAGATAAGCTGGAGAAGAGAGAAGAAGCTGGAGAGAGAGGAGACTGGAGAAGGAAAGAAGCAGGAGGGAGAGCCAGAAGAGGCACAAGGAGCAGAGAAACATGTGAAGAAGCTGCACTGGCCTGGACTGATTGAAACGTGGGTGAGAGACCTATGGGGAGCTTAACAATGGCAATGTTGATCTTGATTTTGATTTTGCTCTTTTCCTCACAGACTTGTCTGCCCCTTTTCTGTGGGTCCCCACTGGAAGGTGCTTTCTTTAGACTTGTGGCAGGCTTTCGGGCCCTGCTATGGGCCAATCCCATTTGAGTGGACTTTTCTTTTACCCACGAGTGTACAGGTAACATTGGGTGCTTGATTTGGAAAATATATTCTTTGTCTTTTCTGTATTGCCCACTAATTATATTAAAGTTTCTTTCCACTAAAGGTCTTACATATTTTGATGCGGCAGATGGCAGAACCAATTTAGAGCAGGCAGGTTTGCGGGTTCTGGGGTGCCCCTCTCCCTGCTCTGTAACAAAGAGAAGTTCTAACATGTTTAGGAATGGATTCCAGAGGGGGAGAAGAAAGGGTGACACAGGACAGGAGACAATATTTGAAGAGACAATGGCTGAGAATTTCTAGAGCTTATGGAAACATCAATGCACAAATTTAAGAAAAACAACTCGCAAAAAAAAAAAAAAAGGAAAGAAGAGAAAAATCTATACCTGTACATAGATTAGTGAAACTGCAAACAAACAAAAAGTCTTAAAAGTAACAGGGGTTGTGAAGGAAGGGGAGAATTGTAGTTCATGGAAACAAAAATAATGGCAACTGAATCCCTAACAATAGAATTGTAAGTCAAAGACCCTTATGATATTGTTAAGTTTACTTTCAGGTATCAGAGAAAAACAAGTTATTTTCATTAAACAAAAATGGAGAAAATATGTCATCAGCAGAACTGTCCTAGAAGAAACTCTATAGAAGGAATATTAAGCAGAAACATAAATCTTGGATGGAGGCACAGGAAGGAATAAAGAACAAAGGATACAATAAATATAAATAAAAACTGTATAAAACACCACCTTTAAATATGTTCTTAATTAAACTGCAGACAGTAATGACAATGGAGTGGAAACAGAGACCGATGAGTTAAAAAATATTCTGATATTAAAAAATATTCTGACATCCTTTAATAGTGAGAAAAGGAGGTGAAAATAGTGGTTAAAATGACCTTTTGAAAGGTTAAAGGGAGACAAAGGCTTGTGTCTTCCTCTGTTACCACCTCGAGGCCTCACCCATTCACTAGAGGATCCAGGCTCTGACTTCTTATCCCCTCTCTTATTGTTTCTACCTGGTCTTAAAGATTATCTTCAGTAGTGAGGAGAAGGGAGAGTTTCCAAAGAGACAAAGGGACTGAAACAATGACACCTGGGACCTAATCCAACCACCTGAACCCAGAGACCAGATCTAAAACCTTCCTCCTGTCACCAAGTCCTTTTGGATAGCACAGCAAGGAAACAGCCCCCTCTAGTTAGAATGAACACCTCATCCCTGTCCAGGCCAGGGCCTTCCCAGTAGACCAGCCTGGGAAAGGCCGTCTTGCCTCTGGCTGGCAGGATGGCTGCCTACTCGGAAGTGAGGAGTAATCATCTCTATGAAGGCTGAGCTGCACCTCCCCCTTGCCCCCCTACACACTATTTTCTAGCCTTCAGCCTTGTTCTGTCCTCTGTGTTTTATTGCAATGGCATCTTCCTTCCTGAAGATCATTTACAATATGATTGCTTTGCCGATGCCCGTTCAGAGGGGGCTCTGGAGAGAGCTTGAAGAGAAAAGACAAGGCCAAAATCGCTTTCAGAGGTACAGGTGCATACATGGAAATGAACTGACACACACAGGCAGTGTGTGGAGAATTTTCCAGCAGAGTGATAACTAGTCAGAGATCCAAGTCATAAGCAGGGGTGCTGTGGCGTTGGTCTGGGAAACACCAGGCACAGAGGGCCTCCTTCGTGATACCCCAAATAGATGACATTTCTCCTGGGAAAGCAGCCCCTGGGCCCCGTTCACGGGCACAGTTTATCCAGCTGAGGCGGAGATGCAGAAGGATGGGTGTGGCTGGCAGAGCATCTGAGGCAAAGCGCACATAGCAACAGCTGAAAGTTACTGCTCTTGGTGCTGACGAACGTCCCCCCCCCCCCCGGCATTTATGGGCACGTAGAACTTACTACATTCAGTTGAAATTGCTTTGTTTGGACGTGATGCCTAGCGGACCGCTGAGGGTCACCAGTTTGATGTGATGGCCATTTCTTAAGTAGGGACATTGCTAGGACTTTGGCTTCTACGTCTGCTTAAAAAACTCCTTGGGGAAAGCCAAGCAAGCCCTCCATCTCTGGCTTTGATGACAGTGCTGAGGGGAACCAGGGCCTGGGCAGATGGGGGCACATGGGCCTCCCCTGCTCCCCCTACAAAGGTGGAAGCAGTTTTCCCGCTTAGGCAGCTTCCTGGAGCTCAGATGAAAGGCGATTTTAAATAACAGTCATGTATTAAAGCAAGGGGAGAGAAAGAAAAAAAAAAAACTCAAGGGCTATAGCACTGCCACAGTTTTAAATTATAGTGTAGGAGGATAAAAATAAAAGAGAGAGAGAGGAAGACAGAGCAAGGGGAAAAAAATGCCATTGTTTTATGAAGCAGATGGGAAAGTTCAGGGATCAGAAAAAGACTATTATTATCTCAACTCTACAGTGACAAGCCAGGAGAAGGATGTACCATTTTTTCCCCATATCTCCCCGAGAATGGGCCACTGGTGGAATTCATTTGAAAGCAGTTCCAGGGCAGAAGTTCTCAGCATCAGGGGCAGAATTAAAGATTCAGCTGCATACATATTTTGAGAGTACTTTCTCTTCATTTTTGCATTTGCTTTGGGCTGCAACCATTTCATACCATTTCAGTCCCCTCTCTAGGGCCTACGGAGAGAAGATGAAGTTCATCGAAGATTGCAAGATTTAAGAACTGGAAGAAACCTTTCTTACAGGTTAACTATTTCAAATGGAAGGTTAAAGAAACACATGGAGAAGGAAGTGGAAATACAGGTAGGAAGTATCAGCTAAATGTTCAGCTCTGAGAAAGGAAAAGAACCACAGAGGATGGGATGGAGGAGAAGGGACTAACAAATGTATAAAGTGTGAACCTTTTAGATTCTGAGGAAGAAAATAACCTTATCTCTAAGTGGAGCCCCACTTCACGGTCTAATAGCTTCCAGACTACTTTAGCCACACTTGTTCTTGAAGATCCATTCTTTCTGAATCCCTGTACAATTAGAATCTATCTGCATGGGGCCTCCCTGGTGTTGCAGGGGTTAAAGTCTCAGTGCTGTAAATGAGTTAGGTCCCCTGCCAGGGAGCTGACCCACATGGTGTAGCAGACCTCTTTCTGTTGCTCCTCTCAGAAGTGTATTTCAGTAGATCTGCCTCTTCTGCTCCCTAATCTGTCTCTGGTGAATCCTCTCACACACACCCTGCATCTGGCCTACAACCCAGTTCTTGTATGCATAAATAAATAAAAAAATCTTAAAATAAAAAAAATCTATCTGCACCATGAATTAACTTTGCACTTAATTACAGACTGCACCCAACTTAGATTAGCCCAACTTACAGTTTTCCATATTTAAGATGATGAGAGAGCAATATGCATTCAGTAGAAAGTATTCCAATTTTGAGTTTTGATCTTTTTCTGGGTGGTTGGGCCATGTGACAGGGAGCTGCCCGTAGTGCTGGTCAGGGCAGAGTGGAAGCTCTCACTCAGCTACGCCATCATAGTTGCCAGTGGTTTTTGGATATTGTGTTTTGTGTTTACACAGCCCATCATGTCTACAGAAAACTCATCTTTGCCTCTTGCTTCTGGTGAGAAGAGGAAGACAATTATTCTGGAGATGAAACTCAAGGTAACTTCCCAACCGTAGGCTGATGCAGGTTCTGAGCACATTTACAGTGGGCTAGGCTGAGCTAGGTGAACAAATCCATCAAATCGCCCCAGTATTTTAGGTGGCAGATTTTCTTTCCCCTCTTTGGACTTGGACGTGCAAATAGATACCAAGCCTCCCTGTAATGAATGCTGAAACAGAGGTGTGTGCATGTCAAGCTCAAGTGCATGGGAAACCCAGGAGCAGAGACTGAGCTTTGGGGTAAAAATAGGAAGTGTTCCCAAAGGAAAGGCACTTACACTGACCCTGGAAGGACTGCAGGTTGAGGTTTCGGGAAGGATGGAGTGGAGTTCCAGGCAGAGGGAATAGCATCTGCAGAGCCATGCCTGTATCACATCTGCAGGGACCTGCAGAGCGGCAGTGACATGGGGCTGGCGTTTTGGAAGGCACTTCTGTGCCATTTGAGCAATTCTGGATTTGTTCTGGTACTGCTTAGCGATTGAGGTAAGAGGTGTGCAACTGATGTGAGAAAGAATGGCTAAACATGAAGTAGCTGAGCATACCATCTGTCCCTGGATTATAACTGAAATGTTTAGTATTTTTCTTGGTATTTTATTCATCTTTGACCACTTTACCATCTTTTCCCATCTCATTTTCAGCTTCTTCCAACTTATTCCTCCTAGTAGGTGTGTGTTTAAGAAACACAAAATAATTTGGATATTATTCAAAGTGAACCAACTGGAAAGCCCAGAAAAGGCACTAAACATAAATAACTGGGGGAGTGGGAGGGACATGTCTCCAAATCAGAGCAGGGGCATTTTCTTCTGGCTCCACCACGAGATCTTCCTGGGACCTTAGAGAAATCACTTAACCTTTGAAGCTGTATTATTCTTTAAGTACAAAGAAGGGAAATACTCATCGCTGGGCTGTTGTGAGCCTTAACTGTAAATAGCTAAGGGTTACATCGCTGCTTGACTGGATGTATGATTGTGGACAAAGAGACACACAAGTGCACACACACCCCCTGGCTGGCTGGATGGATGGAAAGTGCCTCTCCTGAGCGGGAAGTGTGAGTTCAGCTTGAATCAGCACTCTAACTCTGGGGAAAGAATATAGTGTCTCCTGGGATTCTCCTGCAGGACACAGCCTGCTTCTCAATCTTGGGAAGGGTATAGGCTCAGGCAATGAGGCTGGCTTGCTGGGCCGCAGTCTTCCCATTTGCCTCTAGTATCCCTCCAGCCTGGGGCATCTATCCCATCAAACCCTTACAGGATGCACCTGGCTCCCAGGAGGCAAGACCCGGACACAACAGCTGCAATGAACTGAGTGGACCCAAAACCCAGGAGTTCTTTACATTTTCAATCTCCTGCTCATCTGCTGCAGCTCCTGGGAGGCCCCCTCATTCACGAGGGGTGAGGTGTTCCCTAATTCTGCAACAACTAAGAAGAGGAGACAAGGGAACTGGAAGATGGGACTTGCTGGAATGGCTGAGTACACACAGGTAGTGTCGGGAGAGGCAAAGATAATAAGTCAGTGCTGGGAGGCAAATAGCTTCCAGCCCCGGCCAGTGGGCAGCAGGTAACATTTGTTCTGAGGACCAAGGCCCCATGCCACGCCGGCCCCGCTCAAGTCCGCAGGCCATCAGACAGAAGTGCCTTCCTAATTGCTGTGGCTTTGGCCTGTCCCTGCACCCCCATTGTGCTCTCTCCTCATTGCTTTATTGATGTGTTTAAAAAGGCACTGTGCATAAAATGTGACTTGCTCTTTCTAATATTATGCCAGTCAACCAGCCTCTCCCGTGTGCTCTCCACTCAGATCTCTCTCACTCTGCCATTCTCCCCTCCTCTCCTGCCACCCCTTCCTCAGCCCCACCCCAGCATCACCTTGCTCCCCACCCCCACTTCTTTTCTGCACTTGAATGTCCAGTCCCCTTTTACCTCTAGTCCAACTGTCCTCATTGGCCCCAAGGTGCCCGTTCTCCACATTCCCTAAGATTTCTGATCTACCAGCCCAATCCCTCTTCTGCAGCACAGCAGCGGGGTGACCTCCAAACCAACAGGCTTCTTGTCCAGCAGTTTCCCAGTGAAAGTCACACCCACAGCCCTTGGACCTCAGTCCTCAGCCAGGCCTGGGAGGGCCGGGCACCTCTTCGCTTAATCCAGCAGCCACTGCTTCAGTGCACTTAATATTCACGACAGATAGAACATTTCACGGCGAATTGGACGCACATTCAACTGGAAATGAAAATTTTATGACTGTTCTCACTCGGAGCCGCAGATTACACCAGCTGAGAAAACACGGGCACAAATGTACAACCTGTGAACTGTAAAGTATATTAATAATGAAACCACAGCCTGGGAAATGAAGGCTTTATTCTGTTTATATTCTGCTCCATTAATAGAAGGCACTTCAGCTAGCTCCGCCCCATTAGCCAGCAAGCTGCGTAGTGAACCCACTGGGCTGGGAGACACAGGGCTGGGGGTGAGGGGACACTCCCTGCCAGCCCACCACCCCTCATCTCGGTTGCAGAACTCAGAGAGATCATGGAGTTCTCTGAGAAACAGCCATTAGCCTATGCACCTGGGCAGTGCATGCTGTTCCAATGTCAAAAGGCTGAGTGTGGCTTCAGTCGGAAGAAATCTGTATCCCTATCAGAATAGCAAAATGGAAAAGGGGATGTCACCACCTCACCCAGAAACAGGGGTTCCCATTAGAGCCTACAGGCTTGAGAGGTCAAGTGTACTCCAATGTTCAGTGGCTCTTAAAGTGGGGTATTGAATCACCCCCAAGAAGCACCAGGGGGGCACATTCAAAATGCAGATTTCTAATCCATATTCCAAACCAATGAATCAATCGACTGCATATTTAACAGAATTTGAGGAGTGCTCGCCTGACTTCATAAAACTCTAGATGAAATAGTAACATCACCTTTCCCCTCAACTGCCTTCAATATCCAGATAGCAATCAAAAGCTCTGGTCAGAGACACAGGGCCTCAATTCTTCCAGTCTGGCTGTCTTGCCTGAGACAGGCTCCAGGGCAAAGACAGCATTTGTAGAGACAACTGGGGACAGAGAGGTACCGGGAATGGGGGGTGAGCGGCCATGCAGAGCATCGACAGACTGTCTCTCCGGCACGTGCTGCAGGTGTGGCAGGAGCCCCAGCTCCGCATGGCACGGGGCCCATTTCTCTCCCTGTCAGCCCCAGCCTGCAATGATTTACTGATCTGCAGTGTAATTAGTGACAACTGGAAAGAATTCAAGGATCTGATGAACCCATCGTGAGAGCCCTTGAGATGGGACGGCAGATGGCAGAGTCAAAAATGAACTTGGGACCCTTTGGTGAGGGTCGGTCTGGACCCTTACAGCCTCCTCCTTCCACACCTCCCAGCTCTGCTGTGGGTCTCAGAGGGCTGTGGGTCACACTGTGGACATGAGGTGTCGGCCTCCTCACAGGCCAGTCTCAAAACTTGGCTTTTACTACTGGGCAAGAGTCTCCCACTTCCCATGACCCTCTGGGCCCCCAGCTGCACCAGCAACCTGCAGTTGGTCAAAGAGTTGGGCAGATGGTCAGTTCTGGCAGTGGTCAAAACACACTCTCCGAGGGTGCCTGGTACACTGGAAGGTCATCTGGCTCAGTTTTCTGCTTTCAGCTGGACTAAAGCAAGCCGGCAAAGGAGACAAGCAGCAGCCCCCATCCTCTGCCAGCCCTGCACTCTCAGAACAGAAGGAGCACGGGGCCTGGGCTCTTCCAGTTGCCTTAGGTTTTTCTCTATGGGACTCTGGAGGGTACATTTGCTGCAGAGTGATCCTGGTCTCTGAGGCCAGCCATGTGGACTGTGGGTAGAAAGTAGAGGGCAGGGAAGGATCTGCTGGTGTCCCAGGCTGGGTGTCAGCATGCATGGCTAACAAGACCACATTCCCCGAGTGTTTGATGAACATTTATTGATGGATGTCTTCAAATTTTTTGAACAACATAGTGTTTGCAGCCCAATTGCTTTTAAACCTAAGTCCTCTGAGACAAATTAGGGCCCACTGGCTTCTTATAAAGTTCTTCGAAAAAGTCCCCCTCCTCCAAGTGCTCTCTTACTGTCAGACCAGGCAGAAAATTGGACAGTGACGTGCTGGTAAGTTGCATATGAAGAAATGGAAGCACTATGGAGGGGGGGGGGGTGACATGCACCTCTTCCTCCAAGTTAGAAGGTGTGCCAACAGAGACGTTGACAGAGCATCTTTTGTCTTGAGCTAATAGCCCAGAAGTAGCTCCCTAAAATTTGGGGGCTTTTTCTGGATTTTTCTGAAACCTCAGTCCTTGCCACTGAATTCTGATTGCTGGAGCCCCTCTCCCTTCAATGTGTTCAAATACAGCTGTTCTCCTTCTGCCCACCCCACCTCCACCCTGACCACACCTGTGTGCAAACCCCAGAGCTTATGCAAAGCACATCATGGAAACTAAAATGAGCTGGAGCTCGATTCCTGCAGCTGAAACATCCTGATGTTGACAGAATGGGGACGCATTTCCAAGCTCAAAAATTTTAGGATAATACCTCGGGGGAGTCATTGGCAAAGTTTGGCCAAAATATAATTAGTTTGCACAGCTATTAGAGGCTGATAAAAGGTTTTAATTTGTGGAGTGATTTCAGGAATCTCAGATACTCAATAGCTGTTCTTGGGTTCCTTTCTAATAGGGTGACTATGTGGGTTATGAGGAAGGCACCCCAAACGCAACAGAGATAGAGCCAGCTGCACGTCCCAGGGGACAAAGTGAGAAGGGAGGATGCCTTTGCTCTTTGTTAGCCAGAGTAGAGGAGAGGCGAGGGAGATACCTAAATGACTTCCTCTTCTTCGCAGTTATTTCTTTGATTACTCCCTCATGTCCTTCCCCCTTATTTTAAACTAAGCAGAACCTTTTAAAAATTTCCATTTGTCTTTACAAATTGAAAAACTTGAAGAATCTACTGAGGATGATCCACTACTTCTAGGAATGCCAAGAAGGACTTGGATCACCTTCTCCCAAGCACTTTAATTGTGAAGATGTTACTTCCCTTCAGATTGGAAAAATAAAAATAAGAACACAAATAACTTCAGACAGAGGGGTCCTCAGGATGGGAACACTTGATGGGTTCAGTTGGGGTCTGAGAATAGAGAAATGTATTGAGCTTCCAAGTTCTGCCCATTAGCTGAGAGACAAACATGATGAAAGAACCCCAGGAGATGGTATCAAACTACCACAATCTATTGTACCTTTGCAAAGTGCACTTGGACCAAGGCTGGAATGGCATCTGAGAGCATAATACATATTTTACCCACAGCAATTTGCCTCTAAGGGGGAGAGAACACAGCACACACACACACTGGACCATCACAACAAAGGCTAGTTTACATTTCCCTCCCAACCGCTGCTTTTTAACAGAGCATTTCTGCTGTTTATGGACAATTGGGCTTGATGGATACACTAGAAATCGGGGACAGGATAGGAGGGTGCACTGATGGATAAAAAGGCTTAAATACAAACACATGCACAATAGTTTTCCATTTTCATGACAGCTTTTAAGTAAGACCCCTAAAGATTTTATCTATATCATAGGCACTTGGCTATTAAGAGTTGGAAGCACCTTACTACTTGCTTCATTTTATAGAGATAAATGTGATGGGTTATAGTAAGAGGTGGATGTTCCTGGACAGAACCAGTTACAAAACGGATGCTGTTTGGTTTGACAACTTTGAATGATTTGGACTGTATTTCCCCGCTCAATAGTCAAGATTTTACTTATTTGGAACATGTAACTAGACATCACTGAGTAGCATTGATAGGAGGGGATGAAGACTCAATATTAATTAATTACATAGTACCCTGTACAACATATGGTAATCATTCAATAAATAGCTAACTCTGTATCTGAACTCTGGACATGATTGATTATCAATGAAATAAGATAGGTGTTTGTACGCCCTCAGGAGAAATGATTTTGTGTATACATATACACACACACACACACGTATTATTGATATAAAATATTTATGTTTAGAATATATGCATTTGAGTCAAGATTATGTTTTCTGTAAGGCAAACAGTACACCTAATAATACACCTAATAGAAAATTCCAAGACTTGCCTACCCCCAGTATCCCTGATTAACTGCTTCAGTTCACCACTTTGGTGTGCCAAATATTTCTCAGAGTTTGGCATATTTTTCTTCATCTAATTTCATCCCAATATCTCTCCAGTCCTTTTGAACATATTTCCTTCAGTCAAACCTCCCACTTTTCCTTGAATGAGATCAGCAGAATGGCATTTGTCTCCAGTGGCAGCTGGTGTATAAAAGTAAGTTGAGGGTTCCCCCATTTTATAACAAGACCATCTTAGATTGGAGTTTATAAAAAATTTCTTGAAATGGAATTATCAAGTTAGTTTGGGCCAGTTTTAACACTGGGAATTCCAGACGAAGAGCTGGTGGTGAGTTGTATTGGAACCCTCCCTGCAAGACAATTATAATCACTTGCTCAGTATTAACCCAAGTTTATGCACTTAGCTTTGTTTTATTTGACATACCATTTTGTCTCTGTTTCAATAAAATAATAGATAATATCAATAAAACAAACTGCTTGCAGGGCTGGGGAAGGAAAGAACAACTGGAGTGTACCAAATGGTATCACAATAAATTATTTACACGTTTGCCTCTCCTGTTAAATTGTGAAATTCCTGAGGGCAGTAGCCATATCTCATTCATCTTTATTTTTCCAGTATATTTATTTTTCCAGCTTTACTGCAACTTAATGGATGCTAAATAAATGTAGGTAGGTTGATGAATGGATGGGTGGGTGGGTGGGTGGATGGATGGATGGATGGATGGATGGATGGACGGACGGATAGACAACTCAATGAGGGAAGGCATGAAATTCCCAAACCATATAAATGTTATTCAACAACTAGTGGGCTACTTTGATAAATAGTAGGAAATGAAACTGTTATTTTTCTTTAATTATAATTACATATGCAAAGGAAAATTATAGTCGTTATTCTAGCATTATAAAGAATAAAACATATACTCAGACACACACTGACATAATCTAGATGTATGCCCTGAGATGATGATGATGATAATGATGATGATGATGACGATAAGTTTTCAAGATGGATATAGCAAAAAGCTTTGAGTTTTGGTAGGAAAAATATGCAGTAAAAGATAAACCAAGATAAACCGGCGTACACTATCTACCAGTTCTTGCTCCTTCTGAGATTACCTACTAACTCACAAACACCTGCCTCCTTCTCTCTCTCTCTCTGTCCCTCAGTAAAACTCAGTGTTACTGGGAAGATGGACAGGAGTATAAATTGAGACAGATCTTTGAGAAGTATGTCAGCTCTAATCTTTAAAGAACAATTTTGTTAATTTTAATCCTAATCATCTGGGTTGGATTATGAGATAACTGCTTAAGTTTCAAGTTTACTTAGGCTGTGTGGTGAAAAGATTTTTAAGATCAAGAAAATAAGTGATTTTGGAAAACTTGTAAGGGGCATGGCAGACAATATATTTCTCTTTGGAAAAGACTGGGGCTTTAAGAGTCCAAAGTTGTATTCAAGTCCTTTTGATTCTTCCTCAATTTGTAATATAAAAGTAATTTCCTAGGACACTTTAGGAATATAATGGTCTCCACTCTGAAAACTGAAGGCACTGGCTTCTGCTCAGTGTCACTGCTCTCTATTGTCCTGACAAATTGTGCGTTCTCAGGTCTCACTCACCCTTCTTCTGAAATGGGGGCCAGGCTGCTGTTTTATCAGACTGTTCTGAGCCTGCTCTGATACAAATCACTGCCAGAAGTCAAGGGGGCAAGGTCCTGCTGCGGGAGGCTCCGCCCACTCAGGGTCAGTGTGTGGACTGATAGCAGCATCATTCCTGAGCTGGGTGGAGAAGCTGAGTTTCCACATGCACCCAGACCCCCTGAATCTGACTGCATTTTGACAAGATCCCCAGGTGACTTATTTCCATCTTAAAGTTGGAGAAACAGGATCAAAGGTGACAAGGAAGGCCGGTGCCAACTGTTCCCACTGCCACTGTTCCCATCTGCTGATGTGTGTTCAGCTGTGTCTCATCCCGAGCAAGAAGCTCTATTCACATGCAGATACATGTGTGCTCAGCAATTGTGAGAGCTTGTTACAGAGAAGGATGAGGGGTGCCCTTGGACCCCCAAACCTGCCCATTCTAAATGGGTTCTGCCATCTACCACATCAAGACAAAACATACTCTAGTGCATAAGACCTTTAATAAAAAAGAACTTTAGTACAACTAGTATGCAATAAAAGGGAAGAAAAGAGAAAGAATATAGTTTCCAAATAAAGCACCCAAAGTTATCTATCCACTGTGGGTAAATGCCTGGCCAAACAGAGTTGGCCCAAAGCAGGACAGCTGAGTCCCAAAATCTTGCCACAAGTCAAAATTTCCTTCTGGTGGGGACCCATAGGAAAGGAGCAGAAGTGGCCAGCAAGTCTGGAAGGAAAAGAGCAAAATCAAAACCCAAGTCATGATAAAGGCTGTCATTGTCAGCCTCCCCATGGGTCTCTCATCCATGTTTGTCTCTTTCAAGTGTCTCCTTTCCATTGTCCCATGTCCCTGGTACAAGTCCAAGGCAGAGAAGCAAGCATGGTTTCTCCTTATGTCTCTCTGTCCCATGTGCCCCCTCCAAGTCTCCTTGATCTCCTTACTTCCCTCTCTCAGTCTTCTCTAGCTTCTCTTTCCAGTTCAGCTCCACCCTTCCTTGGGTACAGCAGGGAACCTGGAACCTCCCCTTTCCCTGGGGATTACCCTGTTACAAGCTGTGTGTTTCCAGGTACCACCCTTAACTCTCAGGCCAAAAATCAATCTCATTTTTCAGCTGTCTTCTGCTTCTCCTAATCTTGCAGTCATTGATTGCTGTGGTCATGGTTAGGATGTCAGCAGAGGAGGACAAAAGCTAAAAGTAATCAGAAAGTGGTTTCTATGGATTCACAGCTGGAAGAACGGAGGCATTGGGCTATGTCTCCAACATCACATGGTCTTTGCATCTTCTCAGGAGTTTTGGCTCAAAGGTCAGAGGATGTATAGCTTCTGCCTCCTTTCTCCTCCTGCTTCCTAAGGCCCACCCAGGTCTCCAGTGTCCCTCATGGCCCACACACCTAGCTACAGGATTTGTTCACTTCTGTTCTTTCCCTGGACTCCATCCACTCCTCCTGTGAGGTCTCCCCTCCTCATTGATGAAGTGTACATCAAAAACACTGGCAGATTTACAGGTTAAGAGTGATTTAGTGGAGTGCACCGCAGGCAAATGAATGCTGGCTGTAATATAGTTTACCTCATTAAACAATGCACACCAAGATCCTGTCTGCTGTAAGACAATTGGTCTCTGAAGCCCAGTATTCATCTTCCAGGGTTGCTGGGAGATAATAAATGGGTAATATTCCGGTGATAATGGTAATGGAGTCACGGCTCAGAGCTAATATTATGGCAAAGTAGTAATTATTTCAACAGTAAACAAGGGGATGGTTGAGCTGCCGACAGAATTGAAGCCTGTTGAAATGGTTCAGTTAATTGACTTGGAGGCCAGGCCTGGGACCGACTGAGACGGTAGGATGAAGTTTTCATCTCTGCTCAAGTGTTCCAAATCTCTCTCTGCTCTCTGGTTTCCTCTGGCTGTGGAGAGACTTTCTATTCGCCTTGCTCCTGAATATAGGGAATGACAGGGACAATGGCTTCAGGCCTTTGCCTATAGATTCTAGAAAGAGGGAATGTCATTGGATCCACATAGGGGGAGCCCATGTCTGAGATGTGGAGCATAAACCAGTCTTGGAGGAGAGAGAACCTTGACACATGGATTGGAAGATTAGGAACCTTTGCATGACCTTTACATGAAATTAGGCTTCTCCTAATTTCCCCCAAGGATTTATGAGTGCCCATCTCAAAGGAAGAGAAAACAGTGTGCTAATTCTCAGAACACAGCACCAGAAGTCTGATGGACACCAGGGGCTCATTGCATATTACTGAACTGAACCCTAAAAAGCAATCTCTGAGATCAGATCATAAACTGTGACCGTTGGAAAGGTTGTCACTGACCAAGATGATTAGGTCTTCCATGTTTCTATCCACAGGGGAGCAATGCAGAAGGAATGGGAACCCAAAACAAAACACAGTACAATATATCTAAGTGCATAATTCTGGAATTTCCTCATCTGATATGCTCACGACCCAGTAATTTATTGTATCCCAAACAGAGGCAACTAACAATATGCATATTATTGTGCCCATGAAACTGGAATTGATATTTCAGCCAAACACTGTGGCTATGATCTTGCATGAAATTGTGAGCCTGATGGTGGCTGGGACTGGGTCCCCTCCAAAAAGTTCACTCAGACTCCAACAGTTGAACTTAGAGACAGGGGGTTCCCTAAGGGCTCCCCACATGGTCTTTCCATATGGCAACTTAAGTGTCGTATTTCTTATGTGGTGGCCGAAGACTCCCCAGGATGTGTCCCACGAGAAACTAGCAGAAGCATCCTAACCTTTTGTAATATGACCTTGGACATTGCAGTTTCTTGCATCCACCTTGTTCCATATGCTAGTCAGGGTCCAGCCCAGATGGCATGTTTCAGCACAGCTTTACTGTGTCCATACTTGGACTAGTTCCTTGCCTTTTCACAGTGCAAGCAGTCCTTGTCTCTGATTTTCATTGCTCTGTCCATCCCTAAAAGTGGATGCATGTGTTAGATAAGGCTCTCCCCATTAGGTGTTCATATTAGCACTTATGATTGTTTATAGTTATGCAATCCTACATTTAGAGATATGTATATTATTCCTAATTTATAGAATTTTATAGAAATAGGCCTAATTTTATAGAAATAGGCTGAAAAGGCAGCCCTAAGGTGCTAAGGTCCAAACACAGGTTTGGTTTTTTTTTTTTAGTCCACTTCATGCTTTTTCTACTGTACAGCTTTCACTCTTGTAAAATTAATGTCCACAGTTACCACTGAGCTAATGAAAAAATAGATACAGTGGCTATTACTGTGTGACTTTGGTAAAGTCACCTAAACATTCTGAGCTTCAATATTCTTATCTGTTAAATGAAAATCATACTGATACCTACCTTTTTGAATCCTACCAAAAGCAATTTACAGATTCAATGCTATTCCAATAAAAATCTCAATGACATTCTTCAAAGAAATAGATCGACTACTGATGAAATTCATATGGAACCACAAAAAACCTTGCATTGCTAAAGCCCTCCTAACTAAAAAGAAAGAAAATGGAGGAATTTCACTCCCTGATTTCAAACTATATTACAAAGCCATAATAATTAAAACAGCATGGTACTGGAATAAAAACAGACAGAAAGACCAATGGAACTGAATAGAATACCCAGAATTAAAGCCACATATCTATGAACAACTAATCTTTGACAAAGGAGCAAAGAAAATGCAGTGGAACAAGGACAGTCTATTCAATAAATGGTGCTGGGAAAACTGGACAACCACATGCAAAAAAATGAAGCTAGACTACTACCTCACACCCTGCACAAAAGTCAACTCAAAATGGATAAAAGACCTGGATGTAAGACC